>JTDE01000066.1:132227-151360 GCA_014338405.1 Paragonimus skrjabini miyazakii | reverse complement strand
AAACAACATGCTCAAGCGCTCTACCAGCTGAGCTACGAAGCCACAGTGGGAGTTCGGAAATTTCACAACTGGACTCGGTTACCCACCCGTCCCACTGCCTCCTATAGAATCCACCAAATGATCCAGGAGATCGACTGCTACGGCAAGATTTCACAACCAGTTCACGTTGGAAACCACCAACGCCACCTTTGTTAGTGATGTAACACAACTACCCGTTGGAGCTTCAAATAATGAAACCAAAATAAGAAAAGTTTTATTCTTGAAAATTTTTTCGTTGAAGCATGTGTTTTGTGGTTATCTGTCCCAATTTTTTCCGATATTGTGTTCGTAGTTATCAAAAGATGCGTATAAATATTACGTTGGTCCCGAGATGTGATTTTGTATCTTTGATCATGCAAGTAACGAGATCGCACTGCAATTGTTTAGTGAGCCACATCTTTTAATAGACAACTTGTGAAAAATGTTATTGCAGTTAGGTAAGAACAATTTATCATAGCTACTAATCTAACTATGGTTCAGTCCTGTTTCGGTTCTAATCCACGAGATAATCAGTACAAACGTATACGACAGGCAAATGACAATAACCTTTTGCAGATAGTTGAATGGAACACTATTTTGACAACAGAGCCAATACCGGTCATGCAACAAGTTGCGTTTGGTTTTCTATCTAGAGTGACGGCATAACCACAAATGTCTTGAAAACGATACAGAATGTCATGTAACGCAATGGTTCTTATTTTCAGTAAACGTTTAATATCATCTGTGCAGAGTAATATTTGCGAACAATGACCATGTCACAGAAGACAACTTACATGCACATTTTTAATTAACTGGTCATACTTTTTTATTAGAAAAAGGTAGCTTGTTAGAAATTATTATCTCAGTTCAACGTATTGAAGTATACGTTGCTAAGACCTTCAATTTCAGAAGACTTACTATATGTGTTGATCCTCATTTGCATAAGTTAATGAACCGAAACCTGAAAAGCTTTCTGTCTGTAAGAAGTGATTATTGTTTGGCCAATTTAAACCAGTTTAACGAAGACATTCAAGTTTCCAGTCTCTTTTTCCTCTAAACTTTAATCGCTGGTAAAGCGGTCCACTAAAAACAGTGTATTAACCAGACTCCAATTAACTCAATATTAAATTTTCCTCCTGAAAAAATAGCCACGCAATTTCACACAAAAATGTCTATACTTGAGAAATGAACAAAATTTTAAGGCATGGACGACACGAGTGATTACTATCATTTTTACGAATAAAACAAGTCGTTAAAGACATTCAAACAATTATCCGGCAATCTACTTGTGTTTGCTATGTGAGGTAGAATGCAACCCGAAATAAACAACATTGTTCTATACATACAAGTTGTGTGTGATAAGTGTTATTTGTTCAGAGTATCACATTTTTGTAATAATTAAAAATGTTCCAGAATAGAATGAAATAAAAAAATCAAGTGATAAGTAAGACAATTTTGCCTATAAATTATCAATCTTGTTGAGTGGGTGTCCGTCGTTCTCATCTCCCTAGATCACACAATGACAGATTTCGTCAACGGATATTTTGACTCACATGTTTAGGAGTGGTAAAAGTGGCTATTAGAATCAGTCGCATTCTGGAGGACAAAAATGTTTGAATAATTCAGAGAACAGAAAGTTTCATGCGTTTCAACACCAAACAGCATTGTCCGTAAATTGACAACACCGTTTATATTGGCCCAGGTGTACACTACCTTTTCGTTACTATGTTGAATTTGAAACAACTTTGCTTCCGAATGTAACGCTGAAGTAAAGAACGAGGACAGAGAGATAAAAGTAGGGAAAACATACAGTCTCTTTAACGTAGTATCAAGATTTTTTTCTAATCATTCATTTATTTTTATTTCTTGTTTCCACCCTACGTCTACATTCGTATGTCTTATCATTAATTTCAATCATATGGCATGATGATGACTGATCACCTCAAACATTTTGACCGTAGACTCGCACAATTTCAAACACTGTTATATTTTTCGTATGTGATTGAAAAGAGTGAACGAAATGGTGTTTAGGTTTTCATCTTACATGACGACTGTTGTGTCAAAGTTGATATTAGTGGCCTTCAATAATCTCAATGCTGTTAAGTTTTCTAACAAAAATAGAGAAAGGTGACAACTTTACTCAGGCCCTCGTGAAATAAAGCTGTTGGACTGTATGACGATTATTAGGTTTTCGTTTGACAAAGTAACACATATGCTCTCAATACCATATACTTACTGTCTTGCTTTTGTGTGTATACTATCTTTTTATTGCGCAATGTCTGGGGGTAACGCATGATTAATGAATAGGCATCTATTGCGCATTTGCGTTATACTCAATTTCCCCTATCTTCCGTAATGATGTGTTTCGCTCATTTTATGATATCGTAACACGGGCGGTCAGCTAGTGGTCCCACTTTTAAAGTTTTTGGTATAGTTATCCTTTGTCACTTCATGTCTGAGGTTGATTGTAGAATGTTGTCCCGTTAGATGCGTTTACGTTTTGTAGAGAACCTCTGTTTAGCTGCACTATAAAAGTGGCTGGTTTGTGTGTGAATCATTTGTCCATGCTACGCAAGTGTTGTTGTTGTTATAGAGACATGGCACATAAGCTTACACGGATCTTAAACTGGCGCTGTTCTGCAGTTGGGGCTGTATGCTTATCATGCTACAGATTTCAGACAAAAAAGTAATTATTTCGACAAACCGGCACGTGTTGAACATGGGCCCATGGTTCCACAGCACGAGCATCATCGGTAAACAGCGTGCCTAACCATATATAAACATCATCAACTGAGTACTGACAGAAACCCAGTAATTCTGTACATACCCAAGTCATGGCTTTATTCCATTTGTTTTGCAAACTTGTTCTAAATATTGGTCTCCTGAGTACGGCTTCCCCCTTGACTCGCACTTTGCTGAAGTTGTACAGTGTAAAAAGTTATTCGATCAGATTGCTTCCGCAGAGTTTAGAGCTACTAATACCCATCTGTCAAAACCAACAGACTTAGTAGCATCCTCAGTTTCCATTTTCCAGAAACAAATCGGCAAACCTTGTCATTGTATTCAACTCCAAATCAAATCATGCGATACAAGTTTGTTACTGAGATTTAAAAAACCTTCACACTTTACTGCTTATCTCTAAGTACAAAAGAAGCCGATGTTGATAGCAAAGAGGCGCCGATCGAAACGTACACAACGAAATATAGTCCAACTTTATCAGTCAAATCAAATGAACGTATAATAGACATTCACAGTCCGAAAGCGTAAAGATTGACATGCTTTTTGATAAACCGTATGTTAGAAGGAATACAAATATTGACTTGCATCGGTAAATAAAACGAAGAGCTTTAGGTATATGTTGAGTTGAAAAGATTTGAAAAGAAAACGTTATCCCTAAGTCCGTTACCAATGTTTGTACAACTTCTTATCTGTGAAAAGTACTGAACCCAAACTAAGAATGTTGGTTTTTATCAAACCTAATTTAACGTAAACACAAAACGAGATGTATGTTCAATGTAGGGAAGAGTTGCCTGTTTATAAATCTACCACTTTTTTCTGTTACTTTTTGTGCATATATCGCTTAATCAAACTAGAGTTGATAATTTTTCAACGTTTCGTTATGCTTAGCTAACAATCCGATAGATAATATTGGACACATTTAACGGTTCATGTGACGAGAACTGCGAATGGCAAGCTACGAGTTTTTAAAAGCTTCACCTACAGTCCAATGTAGTATCATTGGTTGATCCCTGGCCAATTATGCGTACTTCATTCTGTTTACGAAGTCAACCTCGTTATCCGTCATTTGTCGAACTTCGCACATACGTTGTTATATAGATGTAAGCGCTTATGTAGGTTTATTGCCCCCCACAGGGTTAGGTCACTGTAGTCTGTCGTCCACAGAAACTACACACTAGTTTAAGCAACCTCTTGCAGACTAAAACGGTTTGATTGATAAAAACAGTATCTACGAAATCATCTACAAATGTAAACGCCGGATCAAGAGTTTACAAAACTGATCAAGTTTATGACCCTAGTGTGATTTTCTTGATTTCTACATTTCCGAAAAGAAGACATAAAGACAGAAATTTGTTATCTATATCTCATCATTAAGTCAGTTCATATGTACAGGTTAAAAATTGCGGATTCTCTACATAGCCTATTAACACAACCTGTGGTTTTTAATTGCATGATTCGTGAAAACCTATGTCACTCGTGATCGGTTAATAAGAGGCCAAAATAAACCAACTACTCGTCATGGAAGCTGAGGATTTCAACAAGCATCTTTTGGGCGCATAACTTTGGATTGCCCAGTCTGACCAAAATTACTTTGATTTACTCGCAAAATGTCCTTTGTTTGTCTTCATTTTTCCGTTTGAACTTTTGTTAGAGAGTTACAATAGCTTAGCGAAATGAGAAGACTCAAACATGTCTTCAGCAGTCTCTCTCTCAATGTAACCTGAGCCAACAAACACCGCTTTTTAATAGCCAGACATAAAAAATCGTACCAATTTAAACTATTGTTGTCAAACACTACTGCATATACCATGCACACAATTCTATATCGCTGTTGAGGGTATTCGCGTTCGAGACTAGGCTCACCATGTGATTTCATTAATGCATAGTGCTTGCAAGTGGCATCCTATGGCGTTTTCATTAAACTGCTTCCATCAAACACTATACTCCAAGTATGGTTGCTAAACGCTAGCATAAAACGTTCCTTCGAATGCCTTTATATATATGAAAAGTAACTCATTGGTTGCCTAATTCATGTGATTCATACAAACCCGGATGAAAGAAAATCAATAACGTCGTCCATTTTATGAGTCATCAAGAGACAGCCGTAGTTAAATGAAAATGACCGAACAGCACGAATTTTTGTTAAACAGATTCTTAAGCAAATCCTTTAAATGGCCTGTTATGTTACTTCAGTAACGACCGCTAAACTGTTGTCATCGTATGAAAGATGGATTAATTCATTTGTATGGATATTGCATTTACACATTTAACAAGACTAAAGCGAAAGATGACAGATAATGATCACCAGAATGCTAACCACAAGTATAGGTCATGGTAAACTTGTGAAGTTATCGATAAGAGTGTGCAACTTAGGTGAGTAAACAAAAAGAGATTGAAAGCCTACTAAGAGAAAAAGAGAGCGATTACCAAAATACGAATGACATGTGAAGAATTTGGAGGACGGATGAAAAAGCTCAAGTATTTTTCAACGCCTGTCGTTATTAGGATTAGAAACCTTGAATTAATTTTTCCGCCATCGAACTCCATATCGCAGTTTGTTTATTTGCGTTGACATCAGCCGTGCGTTCAAGGCCATATACCGTATGCACATAATCAGACGGCCGATCACCTTCGGTGTAACAGTTGATTTCACTTTAGTAATCTTTGAGACATTGTTCAGCCTAGACTTCTCAATTATTCTCATGATATTCCCATTTTTGATCCAATATAGTTCAGCATGTCTTTTGGGGGGCAAATATCATCCCGCTTTATTGTAAGCTGTCCGACACGATCGCTGTAGCTTCAGGCAAGTCGTCCAACGATGTATCTGTCTATTATTTTCATGATAACTATACCGAGTCTCATTACGGTTTGACAAAGCATGTGACCCATCAGGAATTCCTGATTATGGATAAGTGGGTGTATAATTTTCGTTCATAAACTATAACTAGGTGACTATAAGAGAATTTGTAAAGAATAAGTATCCGATGTAACTTCATGGCAGATAAACGGGCAAGTTGTCCCCATCTCCCTTTGGTTACATTTCTATCGTTCAAAGCAGAAAGCAAACATATTAGAGTAGTTCTGCGGGATGTGTTGATATGATTTCAGGAGAGTGCTTTATAGCAAAGCAAGGTCAACAGGGAACCTATGTACCCATAAGAAATTCACAAGCTTCCGTTCTTGTATAGCTGGAGAATTATTCTGTCGACTGGCTATTTCTGTTCAGTTATATTTTTTGAATCCTGAAGAATGCTGTAAGCAGTGACTTTCCAGTAAATAAGACATGAAATCACCTGGAAGATGGTCTCTAACATGTTCAATGAAGTGTACTACGAGGGAAAACAGTTGGTAGCCCCCAAACAAATATACTGTTGCCTACAAAAGTCGTATCCTTTAATATGGGATATCGTATAGATCACTGTTCATATATGAAGTCAGTATGCTCCCATTTTTGAACGCCAAACTGGTTCTTTGGCGTGTACAACTAGGGAATATTTTCGGTGCTATTCTGTTTACACAAGTGACTAGACTAAATTTTATTCGCTTGGATGCATGCTGAATTGGCAACAGGTTATCATGGTGGGTCCTTTGACTTAACACACATAATAGACAAAACGGTCAAGTGAGACAGTTAACAGTCGCCAACAGCTTACCTCTAGTGTGTAGTTTTACCTTACCTCAACTGTGTAGCTCACAGCTTTGAACAATCATTGCATCCGGATTAAGAGCAAAAAATGCTTCACAATGTTATATATGAAATTGTGGACTGTTAACGATACAACAGCCTTCAATCAGAAATCAAATGGTTCATGGAGATGAAAAATTTCTGCCAACACATTTTAGAGGAAGAGAGAATTAGCCTGATAACGGTTACTTTTTTTGTAACCCAGACACAATCATAAATACCAATTTGCTTGAAGCTGTTTTTGGTCCAAGTTTTAGTGTTACTCATGCAATACGTGCCGACGATAAAAAATCAGTTCTGCCGTGTAGTTCTTGATTTGTAGAACCTGTGTCATTGAAACGACATTTGGAGTTGTTGGGAAGGTGCAAAACAGTGATTGGATTTTGTTCCCTTCATTCCTTAGCCAAATATGGGCTAATCACACCAAGTCGGCGTAAAGCAACTTAATAATACAATACTTTGAGGATGCTTACATTTTCATCAGTTCAGTGATAAATCAAGTCATACTGTAATGATAATCACAACGACGTTTTGGGAAAAAGTGCGGTTAGTGCCGGCCTAAAGAGAGCTTTCATTCCGTTTTTGCTCAACTGGAGGATGAGACTAGCCCAAACGAAAACAACGGATGAGTGATTGCATCTATTTTTAGTTCAGAATATAAAATATACAATTAGAAAGGCCCAAATTAAATAAGCAAACTATTTTGAAGACAAGATGCAATTATATGGTAGGGGTTGGGTGATAACCACGGTTACCTCCTGAAAGTGTGACCGGATTTCCGATCCGGATGGTGTCAAAGGTATTCAGTTCTGACGGACTCTAACAAAAGCGGAACTCGACAGAGACGTGTCTTTTCAAAAGAAGTCTATGGCACTGCGAGGATCGCAATCGATTTTGATTATTGCTAGACTTACATACTTCGATGTGTGGTCTGGTAGATTTTGACTGTGATATATCGTACAGTTCTAGCAAACTCCTCAATAATTTTGGTTGAGGCCTAAACATATTAATGAGTAAGGATGGAACTTGACTATCAAATTGGCTGCAATGGTTGAGATTAGTTAACTAGTCGGTTGGGAGATGTTAATAAATAAACGCTAGACCAGTAAGGAATTCGAACATTCATTTCCTCAGTAAAGCGGACAGCATCCTGTGTAGGATACCACAAAGTCTAACAAAGTGTATATTCGGAATTTCGAAACCTACGACTTATGGTTGAGGTAAGTTTTAAATGGGAATGCCGAAGGAAGCGATCTGTGTGTACCATGTGCAACAGCAATGCAAGTCACTTCATTACTAACAGAAGAGCGCAAAATGTCAAACTAGTGAGATAATCACTGCATTTTGTAACAATAGTTTTTCTTTTATTGATTGTTGTACACATAAACTGCGTTTTGGGTTGAAACCGTTTAGCTGTATACGCTTGTGTATTCAGCAATATCTCACTTTGTGAATAAGGCATAAAAATCTGTTTCTGTTTATTCAGTTCTACTTATATCTTCTTATTTTGTAAAACATTGTAATATACCCTAGGTGAACAACTGCTTCGACATCAACACCGTAAGGTTTTATTTAAAATCGCTTGTCCATTTCCAAAATAATACTTCATTGTCTCACCTTTCATCCGTTCAGATCTCGTAGACAAGACATTGAGAATATATGTCACGAATACTTTAATTTGCATTGCTAACTCAGAAGGGCTGACTAAATCACTTCCGGTGAACACTTTCGAAAGACGGAATTCAAACTATGTGAATGCTGAACAGCTGATGCTTAACACGAATTGTCTTAGTTTAGAAAAATTGTTTGGAAAGTAGTTGAACCAGTTCACAAAGAAATGACTTGATTTGTATTATGGGGAATAATAAATCCATGTGAAAGTTTTGTTAATTTGAGAATTACCACTGCAGAAACGTTATGACCGAGCATTCTGAGAAAAGTAATATATAGTTATCCAGTTAAAAATGGTGGAATGCAACTTGTCAATGTTTATCTGAAGAGTTTATCAGGTCCAGTATGTAAAGTTTGGTCGGATTACCATCACTGTTATCAGAGTCCTTTGTTACAATACAGTTAAACAGCATGACAATGTTTTACGGAGCACTGACGTGAATCTGCCGTTCCGTCCTACCCAACTTAGCTAGGACGAGTTTATTCTTGTTAGAATGGGTTTTCAATTAATCCACATAAATTCTGTCATCTTCTAAAGGTTTTTCACATGTTATGACCATTTTGTTACGACTTGAACGTTTCGCTTTTTAACAAAAGAATATACCTACTACCGTTTTGTAAGCAAAGGCTTAAAGTGGGTGAATCCGTCCGTTGATAAGATGCCGACCACAGCAACAATCAATATCTCCAAACCCAGTTTTAACCACATCCGTTTACGATTAAATTTTGAGCTACACAAGTATCAAAATGCACTTGACATTTCTTTTATGTCTGTTTGTCTTCTCGTTTCTATGTCTGCTTGCCATTAGTTTAAACAAAAATTTGACTTTTATAAAAAAAACATGTTCTACGTGAAACTAAATATTTTTGTGCATTTTTTAAGTAATTCGTTTTCAAAAAGCGCTGAGCCTGAAGTGCATTCAAAACACAGCCCATAATGCCTGGAATAGTTCTACATTACTCGGATCGACGCAGCCATTTGTGTGTAGCAACCGAAAGCCTCACTGTCAAACAACAGGCAGAATCGATGAGGTCAATTCGGGATAGCATCGCCAAATTTAGACTATTCACTCTGACGTCGATGGGACACGACGAACAATTCAGCAAACCAGTTACATTCGGTATCATAGTCATACCAAAAGTATAGTAGCCTACATAGGATATGTTTTCATATTTGCTATGGTAACATCCTGTACCGAAAGTGTAGTTGAACAGCATCCATTTAGTCACAATAAACGATGCTTTTTTTCCAAAGGTATGCGGCACTGACATGCATGCTTTAGCGTTCACTTTTCACAAGACAGAATTAACGTAAATTTTCATAAGAACTTGTTGCCATAGCGATCTGCATGTAACAACTCGTCTATAGCTAATCCACTGCACTAACGACAAATAAGCTTTTTTGTAATGGTGTGAAACAGTTAAACTAATTCTGTTATATTTAGGAGAGTTTCGGGGGTGCTGTGATTAACAATTCACAACTGAGAAAGCTCACCATCCAACCACTTAGTACTGTGTGCATTGATCCGTGATGAGACTCATTATAGGACAAACCATAATTTTGTCACTTCCCTATATTACTTACTCTAAGTAACACATGTGCGCATTTCCCAATGGCTACTGTTTATTGCGGATTGCCATCAAATCGTCTAACATCAAATCAATTGGAGCTAATCAAACAGTTTCCGTGTATGAAAATTTAGGGACATGGCTACTGGACTGGGTTCGAGCAGATGGCTGAACATCATTAGATGCCAACCAGTCATGGTTAGACATTTACTAAAGCCAGACACTTAGAAATAACTGTAAACCCCAGTGCTCGTAAATGAAAACAATATAGCCAACCAACGTTGTAGAATACAAGTTCGCGAAAACTTCTTTCATACATTCCACGTTAAGTTGATTGTTGCAGACGTTTGCTACTGATCTTTACAGTTGTTTCTACTTGTGAACATTGTGGAAATGAAGTGTAGCTGAATCTGTTAAACTTAACACAAGTTATGAAATATGAGATTTATGTTTCAGAAGAGTTAAACGTTTTGTTACATATTTCTTGATAGTGTACGTCATGTGTTTTTTTGTACAAAACAGTGTTTATAACTGAAGGTTTTGAACTGAGCCAATAAGAAAGAATGCTAGAATAATTAGAGTTTCACTAGCCGTATGTTGACGAAACGGTGGCCGAAGGACGCGACGTCCGACCATTGTTACCTGACACCAGTACTGAACCGCTGGCTATTAGCAAAGTCCTGTACAGTAGTTGTCTGGTTGTGCTATCAGTTTACTGTGATTTTAATATTTTGGCCCACTCCCCATAATTTTCACTATTTGCTTATGTTTTCATGCCTGTTGATGTAAATCAATCAGATCATTATAATAACAACACATGGTGAGCAAACAATCGAACTAGATGAGTAATGATTATTATAGCATTATAACCACAAAAGTTAATCAAGGACACTGTATTAATCCCCACTTCGATTTCAGCCTATGAGCGAAAGGAAGCGCAACGGCCAAGGTAACTAATTCACATGTTTTCCTGCAACCGCCGTGACCGTAACCCTGTGGATAAGTGTTCGGACTACAACCTCCACTTATTCACGGGTCTTGGGTTCGATAATCCGATGTGCGAGGTGTTGATGAGACCCAGCTCTATCGAAACAGTTGTCCACCACTTCAGTGGTGGTCACTGGGACCAACCGTTTGCAATCCTCAACTCACAAATAAAAGGTTGCAAAAACTCAAAATTGCTGGGTTAGATAAGGAAACGGATAGAATTAAATCGTTTGCATCTGGTTAAAATATTTCCCTACTTGATCACAAGTTGAATAACATTAATTATGGCACATCCAACTATTAGTGGTTTCCTCCTTATGATTTCCGTCGCATCGTTGGCTTATGTGCACCGCTCGTACGTGATACTTTTGATGAAAAAAGAACACACTGTGTAAACATATGATAAAACCTTCACCTTGTATAACACATTTAATGAAGTTGCACGAAAGTTTGTTTGTGTCACGCACAGTCTTGAGACGCCTCAAAACTACGAATCACTGAAACCTTCAGATATTTCGCCATCGCAAGGACAATGAAGAACGAAATTGAAGCTGCAAAACTATTTGGTTCCTAGATTAAATGGTTAACGAGTTATGTGCGTAAGCTCATCGGTGTGCCAGTAAAAACCAAATAAATGAATGGCCACTTCAGCAAGTGCAATACCATAGCCCTTTTTAAGACACATTCGGGTTTTTTAAATTATTAAAAATAATTGGAAGAATAAAACAAAAATCAGCAACACAACTAAAAGAATGATACAAATTTGTTTCAAGAGTTAAGACCATCCGCCACAATTCTAGTAGTCGAATTACTGCAAACACAAAACGTTCTTTCCAGATTAGTCTTGGACGGTTATTATTATTATTATTGAGACATTGTTCTTTTGCATTTTCTGAAACGCTGAAAGAATAGCCTTTCGTCACAGTTACTTCGGTGATTAACAATCAGGTGTTATCAATACACCGAATGTTTTTCCATTCAAAGTTATAACAGACGATGATAAGTTTAGTCAGTTAATTAACGATAACTAAAAGAAGTAACGCCACACATCTGGTTGACGCATGTTGTTACAATGCAAAATGATGCATGTAGAAATGTGTTACAGATGGCGATCTTCTTTGACCAACTATCACAGTTTTGGTATGTGATTTATCAATAGACACGCAAACATCTAGTTGGAGACATACACGAATTTACGCGCAAATGACCAACTGGTTTCGATCAAACTGTTTTTAAGGCATTTCCCCTAGGTACTTAATAATCTTGGTTAGAATATTTTGCCAATAATTAGTCACCATTATGGGAATTCGTGCATTGAGACGACAAAGAATATATGCGAATAATGACCAAAAAACATTAGGCACTTTTAAGTGCTAAGAATTATTTCAATAATTTTACAAAGTAATCATGATTGCGTTCTACTAAGGTCTTCGGTGATTTCGGAAAATATGCCATTTTTCCAACACTAATGGCAAAATTGTTTTAAATGCCGAAAACGGGAATAAATTTACCGTGAAATAATTTAATGTATAATTGCTAGCATTTGCCGCTGCATAGGCTTGGACGTTAGGGTTGTCTGTGGATTGTATTAACTCTCCAGCCGATCAATTACGGTGGCTTGCCCAGGTGTGCAAATAAAAGTTGAATTTCAGCTAATTTTGCTTCTAGCATTAATGAAAAATTGCCGAGTTTACACGCAAGTCTACAGTTTGGTATGTACACGAATACAAAGCTAGCAAAAACCCGACAAAGTGGTGCTCCAGTTAAAATGGTGATTTTTCCATACAAGATATTTTGCCATAACTTGTATGCAACAATTGTTACACTATAATCAGTTTTTGACGAAAAAACCGATATTATTCTTTGTCGTTGAGATTTTGCTCTTCTTAAATCGTAATCACGTGTCGTTCCAACCAATTGGTTATTGTTCGTTCTTTCGGCAACTGTTTCGGGGTTAACTGCATAGACCTCAGATTCAGCTAGCTTATGTTCCTTTGCCTCGGTTCGTTAATATGCAATCGCTGCGTCCTAATCTCATGATCAATCTGTTACCGTGCTTGTCCCTACTATCATGTGAAGCAAAGGCTTACACTTCATGAAATGCATGTATGGGTTTAGAACTTAGCAATTCAAACAGCAACAACCGGGCCCAAAATTTTGCGTTGACCAGCTTGAACACTGTAGCAATACAAACAACTCAAACGTTTCAAGAAGTACAAACACGACAAAGGAAAACTCATACCACAAAATGAACTTTTCCAATTGAGAATATCGCGCCATGCGATCAGTGTGGTCTACAACATGTCTACCTTAAGCTACTGTATTTCCATAATTAATCTCCGACATATTTAGATTATAATGCAAGCAATATCGTTTATATTCGGTCGCCATAATTCCTTCTTCTACAACTGCAAGACATTTGGTTTATTCTGTGTAACAGACTAACACACATTGAAATCGAGAATTTCGTGAAATATTTTACAGTTTACAGTTAAAAAGAAAATTTGACAATATCGGTTAGTTTAGAGTAAAAAACCATTCATAAAAACCGGTTCAATCTTTCCACTGTGTAGCAAAAAAGTAAATAACAGCCAAATAAAGAAGTTAGGTTTTTGTTTCATCAATTTTCCTGAGTTGTAGTTAAATGTCTGCATACTAACCATTCAGTACCAAACATTGACAGCACTGACATTACAACCGTAATGTGCCATCTAAAACTGATAGGAGCCACAATCGAATGACCTTGAGGATAAACGTTACCAAAATGTGATTTTCATGTATCTAGTAACATTCCTCTGCAAATTCACATATGCATACCAAAGTTAACGGCATCTACCTAGAAAAGACTAACTGTTTGTCAACAGATCAGACAGTTTGAAACACTGAGTCATGTAGTGGATCTAAACACTATATAAAGCTCAGTTGTGAACATTAAGCCAAAATGTGCTGAAACGAAAAGGAACAGGCCCATAATAGTTCCTGGAGGTGCGTTGGTTCAGAGTTCCGCTATGCTGAACGAAGGTATCTAATGAATACGATTCGTCGTGTTGCTTCAAAGAGATCTTGAGTTCACAGTAGAGAGAAGTGTGACGACAGATAAATCCAGATATATACTGGGATGGATGTTTGATTCCGTTAGCCTTTAAGTGTTCAGAAATCAGTACACAGGCGACATGGAGCAAAGAGAGAAAACATGGTTCGCGACCTTGGAGAAATTGTTTTGTATTATCGCTTAATTCGAGTCATTTGGTTCAAACACCAAGTGTACATGTTAGCTTGAAGAAGGCAAAAAGTGCAAAGAACAATAAAAATTACGAGGTGCAAAATGCCGTATAAAAGTTACATTCCTTTTGAGTCATTTGAATAGAATGGTCAGAAGACACAAAATCACGATATGAATTCGTTTCATACACTCCCGTCAGTCGTGAACGCGGGACTAGCATGAAAACAAGACAGAACGGCTTAAAGTTCAAATCGAGCTGGATCGTAAGTGATATTCAGGGCAGTGTATTATTCAAGCTTACATTTTCTCCAATAATATGATGAAAACTTGCCACTTTGGGGACCACTGAAGAGTTGAATCAACCGTGTTGGTCTTGCTTGACTATCAACTGTGATTCATCTGATCACAACTTGGACCTCATTGGTACTTGAAAAACTGCACGCTGGCGTTTCAGTAAACACTTGTACGTTTAGAATCTTCCAATCTAAATTTAGTCCTAGCATATGACAGTATACCCCACTTCCTGATTCTACAAGAATGATATGGACATAACTTCTTGGCTAACATTGTTGATCATGGAAGATATTCCATTCCCTGAAATCCAAATATTTTCTGTATAGTCAGCTTTGAATGTCTTCATTCGACTTACTGACAAAGCTGCTATACACCAATATCCTTCAAGTTCATTTACGTTAGGCTGCTCTAAAGAGTACACATTGCAACTGTATTCGTGATCAGATAATTTAGAAGTATGGATATTTACAGAGTGGAAAATTTATCTCTCGGATATTTGTATAAATTGATAAGAAGGTTATCATTTATTGTGGACAACTTTCTCAGAGTGTAAGTTCCCCGATTTGGTGACGCGTCATAAATCTGTTCTTAATTACTCTGGATCGTTCGTAAATAAAAATCACAGTAGATGCAAGGACCAAAGTTAGACTCAGTATTTTTTTTATTGAAAAAGGTCTGGGGACAAGTGTGTTATGTGGGACACGCTATGCATTCATGAATATATGAGGAAATATAACCTTGCTTGTTAACTACCATTGATAAGGAAACATGACAGATCTGGAAAAACAAAAACACGTGAACAAAACTTACAGCAATGCTACAAACTGACTTGTTCCTAAAACCGTCAGTGATCACCTGACAGCCAAAACTGAAACAGATGAGAAATTCAACTAAAGACTATGGTCACTTCGATCGGAATGCATTTGTAGGATAGTAATTTTTTGAGCGATTACATTTTCTCACATACTACGAAATTGGCATATCTTGCCATTTGCGTGAAACCTTATAACAACAGTTGTTGATGATTTCATTAGTGCACACGCTTGTAAAGCATATCCGAAAGTGTGCCATGAAGAATACCAGGTTGATTATAATGTCAAAAATGTACGTGATGTTTTCATGAACACAGAACGGATAAGTTCAGTGTGGTCGTTGTGTTTAGCCAAACTGGAGTATCAATTGTTTTCAGAAGCTACCCACATGATTCCGGATTTCCATCAAAACACTGTATTTTTGATGTTGACCAAGTTAAATCGGATAGTGCAACACCGGAACTAACTTCCACGTTTTCGTTCTGAGCAAATATTGTGGTAATGATTTTCTGATCAGTGTTAGAAACCACTTTGATTGGTTCTTCCTTTAGGCCATCGGTATATATTGAGACAATATGTTTCAAATTCTCTTACAGGATTCGTTTATCATTCTAGTTAATACTGAATCGGCAATCTCAATCTTAACTGCTTGTCCAAAAAACTAGTTCAGGTCGGCAGGTTTCATGGCCCTATATCGAACATTGAATAAACCATCAGGAGACATATCAGCAATATGGATATTTCACATATTTATCAGGTGTCAAAACGAATGAGTTACGTGCAATTTTCTGTTAAGTGTTCCTGTTAAAATAAATACACCAAGGTGTTCATAAGACAAGAGGTTGTCTCTAGATACCTGTCTCCAGCCACCACTGTAGAAAAAACCGAGGGTATGAATAAGTCAACAAAATGTGATGTAAAATTAACAACACTCACAAATGATCGCAGGTTTTGCATTCGCATACACGGTTCAGTCAGCCACTTCAGAAAAGACGCACCATATTCTTGTTTCATTCTCGTTAGGGTTCGTCAGTAGAATATATCTTTGCATGATCTGGACCAACATGTTTTTACGTAACAACCACCTTGACTACTGCACCAGTGATCTCACATTGGGACTGCCAAGTGCAAACGCTTTGCTACGTTCGCATGTGAGAAATGTGTGTGTATATATACATACCGTTACCGTATTCATTAGGTCGGCTGTGTCGTAATCACTAACATTTTTAAAAAATTGTAGCTTCATGCTGCTTACACTCAAACCGAGGTTGCATAACTGGTGTTATCCTTGGTTGGATTCATAATGTCGAGGTAGTGACTGGAAATCAAACCGGCAAGTCTTCGCGTCACAATCCAGTGCTCCTAGTCCGTTCTGTAGGCATTGCCTCTGGTGAAGAACTTATATGTATGTAATGCAAGGTGTTATGACGGTTGACTTCAAGAAGACCTATGAACGCCACTTCGATCTTTCGCGACCGTAGCCAGTGTGAAGTTGACGATACGAAATGGCTTTTGTCCATCAGCATCGGCTAAGGGAAAAATATCTTCATTAAGAGAGTGACAAATGCATCTTATTTAAGCTCTACATACAACCAACGTAACCAGTAATGCATACCGTTGTCTAAATCGGCATTTCAGATCCGGCTCCGTTGTTTGTGAAGATTGATATCGACCATCATCATGGTGAGGTCACACCTGTCACTGACTATGACAGTAATGCGGTAACTGAAAAAAAATAACTAAATACAAAAGAATACAGTAAGTAAATAAGAAAGCGAAACAATGGGGATATGTGCAAAACAAGAAGAGCGTATCAAAGTTGTAAACAATTACTGATTGTAATGTCCACAATCGTTTTAAACCAGATATACTGACGGTCGCGCACTTCTCAACATTACAACTGATACCCACTAACGTTACTCAGATCAGCGATATCAGTTTTCATAACCCGTTTTTGCCTGATCATCTTGTAGTTCCTTCCAACCAACAACAGTAATGTTAAACAGTACAAGATGACCAAGCTCTCTTCCGGTATAAAGAGCACGCAACCTAACCGGGGTGGATTTTGCATTTTACCTCGGTTAGCGTGCTCTGAGGTTGTCCAGGTAAGATTAGAAAGACTACTGCATGTTTCAGGTAACCATGACACTTGCTTCACGCTAAGTAGCGAACATAATCACGGATGAATGAAGAAATTTTATGTAGATTTCTACATAGCTCAGCCTGATCTCTGATCCGTAGGAACAAGTATAACGCACATTCTAGAAAACCCTTCTTAGAGTATACAACTGAACCTTTTTATGACTTCGCAACTAACAATGATCACCAACTGTCTTACACGCTTGCGTTGTCTTCATGGGTAACTCAGTAACAATATTACAAGCTTATGAAGCGACACTACCCAGATGGTTGAAACGTTAAATAATTCCAAGCTGTCTATAAGGAAATCATTGGAACTAGCTGGAATCCGGCGGAAGTTCAGGTTCTTCGCCACTGGATCTCTTCTAAGCAAAGTTCACTGACTGGTGTTGGCTGGTTACTCTAAAAACTAAGTACAGACGTTTGTGACTAAACGCTTAGGTATGCAACTCAACCAAGCCTGATATGTTGACAGTGTATATACGTTCACTACATAAGAATGAATGTCAGTGTTGAATAATGAGCTCGTACACTATCAATCCGAACAATCATGGAGCCTCAGTTCAGTGCTTCCTTTGAAACCCTATCTGCTGTGGTCATGTGTAAGTGGTCTCATAGAGCAACAACCATAGCCACCGACTGCTCTTCGACAATTAACATCTTCCGCTAACAGACAGCTAAAGGTGATAGACAACTCACACAGCATAAGACGTCCGGTGACTTTGTTAAAGCTGCTGTAACAGTTTGCTCTCTACAAGGATCACTATCAACTTTTCAACTTCCAGATACCTAGAATTTACCCCAAAATATGCACTAGGTAATACAAGTTAAATATATTAAGTACGAGTTGGACCGTGAGTATGAATTGATGAGTATAGTATTTCATGATGCCCACCTCCAAGCTAACACTTCATGACCGGTTTCCTCTTTGTCTTTTGCTGATTGAAACCCGCGAGTAAGCGTAAAGAAGAAATCGATCGCACCTTGAAACAGTATATGACCTACTTAGACTTCTTCGTGCCCGTATTCAGTGTAGACTGACATTCCGTGTTACGATCAGTCTATTCACACCAGTGGTTTTTGAACGCATGAATTGACGTCCTGATGTGCAATGGCTTTCGAACTCTGGTTCGAAGCGGAATACCATTGCCAGGTGGAAGCATGGTGAAAAAGTCCCAACTGAACTGGATAAAATGTAAGCAGAATATTCGCGGAAATTGATTAGGAATGTCCACTATTCATAATAACATGCCATAATATGACAACAAATGTCATAGCTGTGCAATCAAAAAGAGATCAACTATTTTCTTCTACCGAACTTGTCCTTACTCAACGAATCTCAACAGAAATAACATGAAAACAAACCAAATGATCCAATTCAATCCCCAAACTACTTTGAGTAAACTGTAGGCAAAACGACGAACATTAAGCTGCCGATGAATCGAACAAAATAGAACAACACCTGTCCAAACAAGTGAAAACGACATCCGGATGCAATTTGATCGACTTGACTGAGGAGCATACGCAATTCAGATCTTCAGTTATGACCTTTTTTAGGGAAATGTAATTGGTTCAAAGGAATGTGGGAAACAGCTTCAGGCTTAGCCGATGCACGTGTTGAATGAAATTCGTGTTTAATGTTAGTCTCAGCATTACAGTTTTTGCTGCCAACCTTACTTCCTCCTATCGTTTAAAATACAATCAAAGTTACTTGGTCAGTACAGCGAAAGTGTTATCGCTGTTATTGTGACAAAATTTGCGAAAGATACCGTCGAAAAAAGCGTTCAATAATTGCACACCGTATGTATTATCAACAAACGTTAAATTGTTCCAATGACCCCTTAGTAAATATTGTAGCGAAAAGGCGTCCAATAAAGCACAATCTTTATTGTCCGGTTCGCTAGTTCACATGCTCCGCGCGCGCTCGCGTTTATGAGTCAGCATTCCAGTCCACAACACCCCCAGGTTTCCGTTCACGCGTCGTGTGCACTTC
>JTDE01000066.1:92634-132127 GCA_014338405.1 Paragonimus skrjabini miyazakii | reverse complement strand
GGCTGCCACGTCTCGCCCGTTGGTCCGATCCGGTCGAGCGATGACTCATCCGGTCGCCCACGCCGTCCTCCATCCGCTCACCGTGGATGTTTGAACGCACCTCCCCCCTGCGTTGGTCTATTCGGCCGAGAGCTGGAAGGCTCGTACTTCCTGCCTGACAATCCCCCACAATATTACCAAAATAAGCCGTATCGAACAAATTAGCTTTGGGTTATTTGCAAATTATTTTGAGCGTTTTCGTCCACTCAGCTAAGCATTGTTCTCATCATACAAGTTGTTAATTTACTCGGGTTGCACTACTAAATGAAGACGGATTACTTCCAATCAATCGTTTCACAAAAATTAGGCTCAGGTCCAATCAGCTGTCAACTGGTTTGGGAAAATCATTGTAATCTAGCTAGTGTGTATCAGATTCAGCTGCTGCCTCGGTAAATGGTGCAACCGTAAGTTAACGGTCAAACGACTAATGACGATAATTAGTATCCTTCACACTTACTAACTGACTGCCAAGACTTTCAACGTAAGATCGTCAAGAAGTTTGATTCAATCGATATCCAGACGTCGACTGTCTATGGAAGCGAGATATTGATAAGTAGTCTGAAATTTGTTTGATATATTTTGACACCTGTCACAACTGACCGCAACTTTCCCATCTGGACGATGGCTTGTGCCTTTCAAACCAAATCATCGGACACGATTTTTCCTTCTGTTAGAACTGGTTCCTAATAAATACTCTGACTAATAACGCCATTTGAACTTTGGTTCCACCAGCTTACTAATCAACCACGTTATTCGCCTCATCTCAACTGCAATGACTTTTGATACACTGAATAACTGGATTAATGTCTTCCCTGAGGACCCAGTCCTCCTTTGGTGTTTGGTAATCCATGGACAATTGTCCTAAAAATGATCAAAAGTGGCGTATATATTCCAAGTTAGTCAGTACACTCAGCCGGATTAGAACCAGGATCATTGTAACAAGTACGTATGCACCTGTGTCACATCGTGCCATGAACAGCATCGGATCAGTTGTGAAGTACCAAACAGATGATGGATTTAAAAAATAGACCAAAACAATTATTGATAGATTACATGACCCAGCAAGTTGTTCGTAAAAATAGCTCATTCCTGAAAGTGATTGGTTCACATGCATCCAATACATGCAGCTAACCCCTCAGATAAAATGATTTAAACATACCCCACGTTCAGATTTTAAGGTTTCCTTTTTGACCACAGTTCATTTCTACTTTACTTATTTCAACTAGTAGTGTAACGTTGCTTCTGGTGAACAAAATGATGTGTTGATTTGTGAAAAACATGATTGTTGTGTTTTATTTTGTCACTTTCTCTAAATCATCAATGAATCAACACAGTTTGCTTAAACCAGCACCACTTCTTGGTATCCGCATGACTTCCTGGAGACAAATGGATCGAGTTGTTAAACCGATGCTCTTTTATTCCAGCGGATACATTGAAAATTAGGGAAACAGTTAAATTCTGAACTAAAAAATCATTGGTTTTTCTGCCAGCATTGTTTTTTTCGTTCCCGCTGCTTGAGCGCGTAATCATCTTCTTATATTTAAGTTCCTTAACGGTGTCAAAAATGACATCACTTCATGTAGATATGTAGTTGTTTTCCTCATTCTTCGAAGGTTTTATGGCCATGTCCTCAACTCCAGTGAAACTCAATTTTGTAGTACTGGTAAACATAAAATCTGACAGCAAGTTTTACGTTCATTAAACAACTGCTAGTTTAAAAGAACACTTACATATACACAAAAGTTGATTGCACTTTGACCGCAAACATGGCGTTACAAAGCAGTTTTTCGTCCTCATTACATTAATCCAAACATCATAACATTTCGGCACCTATAAAAACAGAAAATCCGATAGACGTCTTCAAATGCAATCCAGCCTTTTAACAGTATCCTTGAATCTTGAAATAGAGTTTAACGCTGTGGAATTTGTTAGTTGTTCAGATAACCAAGAAATGGGTTACATATAATTGTTGATGTTGTTCAACTGTCAAATCATTCAAGCCTCTTCACGAAGATATTTACTTCATTCTTGTTACATTCATTAACGATATTTCGTCAAAAATATACAATGGTTCTATTAGTCGAGTGTCAGATAACACCGAAAACCCTTAGAGTAATTAAAACAAACTTGGTACTGTTCATCCAGTTATTTTGGACAAACCATGTTGAAAAGCGCAGTATTAACTCAGGACATTTATGATTATTATGCAGAGAGGGGAAAAACACGAGTTCCTTTAAGTTTGGACAAAGTGAAATAACTGTTTTGTATCGTATAAAAATAATGTTGACTTATTCTCTTGAAAGCAAACAATTTTGCTGTTAAAAGACACAAGAAAAAAGATCTGATGGGCATAAAGGATTAATTCACACAATAGGATTTGTCGGCCACTGTGTTAGTAGCAATCGGTTACTCTCATACTGTGCTGTCTATAATGGAATGTTGTAACTTGAAAAGCTTACAATCTGTTCAAATCAGTGCAGTTAGGGTTTTTTTACACGTAACGGGAAAACTCTGCTGTAGACTGAAACCATAAAGCTTTACAGTGCTCCTGTAAAAAGAAACCCCTCAAATGAAACATTCGGTAAACCACTCTGAAAGACGAATAAATGTATTCAACCTCACGTTTTCGGTAATTCATCTTCAAACCACAGTAATACTGTTCCAATCAGGACGGGCTTTGATGTTACCTGGTGCACGCTAGATCACTCAAAAAACATCCTCAATCTACATCTGATGTTCACTCTCGACCAGATGAGCAAAGATGCCACTGTTGATCGACTATGTCATAACGTGCTTCAGTGTACTACGTAGAGTTGATGGATCATTTGCGTTTGAAACGGGTATGAGTGGCCTCGTCAACAACTTTCTGGTTGCGTGTCAAACAATTAACAAATTGACAGACCAGGTTTCTGGACTTCTGATAATCCGTCTAGTGGGGTATGATAGAAGTCTGCAGTCGCAGGTGCTCATGAGTTGCTGTGGATACCAATGTTTCGCCCCTCAGTTACTTTAAACATTTATTATTCATGCGTGGCTGACTAAAGGCGAGGTGAAGTCCATTTCGAATGCAATTCTGGCTCACCTTGTTGACTCAGGGCACCAAGTCACACCGGAGGTGGCTTTCCTGTCCATTTACCGCTTTCCCAGTCGTCAATCCAGAGGAGTCAAATTTCGTATTCTGGCCACCGCGGAAGCAATCGGAATTCGGTTGTGCAACCCACAGTTGTGCGCTCAGAAAGAATTTGTACAGGCCCTACGGTTACCATGGCCTCCCTTGACTGACTCGACAACCCCGGTGGTCAATTTTGTCACCTAATTGCCCTCCAATTCACAATCTCGTGGTGTAACTATGTGACTGATTGCTTTTGATTTTTATCGCTTGACAACCATGGTGATATAAAATGTTATGTTATTGGCCCGATGATGAATAACCGAAAACAGACTGTTCGCCAAAACACCTTTTTACTTCTAATAGCCAGTTTTGTTCTTTTCTTAGGTGAGGAGATTACTTTCATCCTGTTTCAACTTCTCTTAAGAATCCATGTTCTTCTTAGTCAAAGAACTTCTCTATCTTGAGGTGCGCTTACGGCATAAGTGGCAGCAGTTTGTCAGTATAGATATGAACAACACAAGGTCGTTTATATAATGTGAAGTTAAATATTGTATCAAATCAAATAAATTCTCAAATGGAGACAAACGTTCTAGCCATTCCTTCTTAGGTTGCAAGCTGAAGAACTTGTAATCAAACGAGATCGCCTTCAGATAAATACGAGAAAGCTGTATATTGTATAAACTGTGCATGCACCAGTCTGATAGCTTCTACTCAGTTCGCTTCCGCAACGCCCGTACATCGGTCTTGCTTAATAAAATGACAGCAACATTCAGCACACAAGTAGGTACAAAGCAGCAACCGGAACCTGTGTGGAACATTCGCAACATTGTTAGCCATCCTACAGTATCTATAGTGCGCGCTGAGACAAAAGCGGTGAATCACATAATTATATTTCCAAGGGAATAAGTACAGGCCATTGTGATGTTTGGTGCGCAAGATAAATTAAGGAAAAGACTAAGTATAAGCATTTTCATACATACTTCCTATAGAAAGCAGCATTACTCTTGCATACTAAGAACACATAAGCAGTTATCTGTGCGAACAGCTATTTTTGGCAATTCTCATCAGGCTTTTACAGTTACACAGAGTACATGCGTTGTGTATGAGAAAACTTAAAGCAATTTAAGTGGGTCATCAAAATCACGGATGATGGACGGATCGCAGTCTACTGGAGGGGGTGTGATTGTTGTTAAATATGTACCACTGTCACTCGTGTCTGTCGTGAGACACGCCTTCGTCGATGTTAAGTGGTTCACGCTTGCTTGAATTACAAGAGACTGTGAAATAGTTGGCAAAAACGAGATGTTAGGTTTGTATTAACTGTTTTTGGGCACATAGACAGAGATTGTAGAGTCTGACGGCAATAGCCTCGTCCATTGACAACAGTCGCAACATGATGGCTCGGAATTGAGCTTGGCGAGCCTTATAAATAACTTGGGAGGTTGTATCTGACTTAATATGATGGTCATTGTCATTAAGGTGAGGACCGATTGCACTGAGAATGGGTTTATTCTAACCGTTGCGAAGCCGTTTCGGGGGTTGTTCAAAAATCCTTCCCGATAGCCACCTTATGGTTCCCCCAACGTAACCGGCTTGGCAACAACAGACGAGAGAATAAACAAAAAAGGAAGGGGACAACCTAGACAAGCTATATTTGGGGTGTGGCACCAGTACCGGGTAGGTACTGGACGTCAAGATGACCCGTGCTGCATGATAGACACTCTCAACAGCATTACACATTCGGCGGCTGGTAATCTCAGCGGTAACTTTATCCTTGATAGAAACGGACTTTATCCACCGTCTGAATAATTTTACGTTTCAATTCCGGTTGTATGTTTTGTTCTATGAATCGTTGAAGATATCCATTTTGACTTGACACATTTCGAACGTGCTGGAGTTCATCTGATCAGGTGTCTGGCGTACATGTCCTTTGGGCTTCGCTTGTTAAGCAGCAAAACATATTCAGCTTACAGCTCAGCGGAGTAAAATTGAGGAAGTGCGTGTACTGGCCAGTCCACGTTTTATCCCTATGAACTTCCCTTTGAATCGATCCATCAGTTCTACAAAGCATGACAACATCTGGAAAAGGTGGTTGGTTGATCAACTCTCATTCGATAGTGAACGCGATGTTGGATTTCACAAGATTGAATTCTATGGGAATGTGGAAACGATTAAAACATACTAAGAACAGTCTTGAGGAGATGCCAGAATATACAAGATTTACGTGAAATTTACAGACTGTAACTGGTCAAAAATAGTTAAGTACGTCGAAATTTGTGCTGAAAGGTTTAGGAGGAGCAGAAAACGAAGTGGTCACAGTCTCAGAAGGATGATTTTAGTAAAACTTAAAATGAGAAAAGCTGTAAGTAAGGGAATGGTAGGGAATCGTAACCACAACCCGACTACAAACGCGGCTCATTAGACGACAGCAGAAAATTTCCTAATAGCAACAGTGAAGGGTAGCTCATCCTTAATCTATCAACAGGATTCCGATGTTTGTGTTGTCTAAAATGTCACATTGCTGTCCTGATCGTGTGCCCTAAGTCTGGACTTAAACATGACAAACGATGACATTGTTACGACAGACTGTGGTAGGCTGTCCCAGATTGGTCACACCCGGAGGCTATACGGATGTGCTGAGCGAAGCGAATGACTTTGTTGAAGGTGCTATCAAAGCGAGTTGCGAAAACGTAATTCGTAATGGGTGATGAGATGCATGAAGGAAAGCTAGTGTATAGATGAGGTAGTAGTCATGAGCACATATAAAATAACGCTTGTTACAAATTATTTCAGTCTTGCTCTTTGTGTAACACAAGTCAAAAGATTGAATTATTTTCTACTAAGAGGAAGTAGCTGTACTACATAAGCAACTTTATTTTTCCAGGCAGGGGGATGTTTTGTGATAATGTGGTAATGTTGACGAACAGATAATAAAATTATGGATGACGTTTAAATTAAATAAACTAATGGACTCCGAATTAGACGCTTTCAGGTTCTCAGCAATCACGTATATTATTGAGTGGTGTGGTCAGTTTGTCATTTATAAAGGGACATTTGTGAAATATCCGGGCTTAAGCAGGATTAGTATCAGCGGCAAAAACTGCGTGCCTCCTCGCTGCATCTACTGTACGCGTTGAATAAGCGGTAAAAGTCGAATGCTCAGAAATATTATATCATTTTATACTATATTACACTATGTATCATATTACATATATATTATACAAACATATATTATATTGTTGTATATTATTATAAATATATTACATTACATTACAGTTTTGTATTCTGTAATTCGTTAGAGTAAATGAATCAAGCTAAATTAAACATCGGGACAAGTAAATGTGATGAGAAGGTATGGGAGATACTGAAACATGATAAAGGGATCGACAAAAGCCACAGGAGAATCTGACGACAAACAAGACGTTTGACTAGGCACACTGATATCAGAAGATATCTTTAACGCTAGACAAAGAATGAGTGTTAGACTCTGGAGACAGGTTCATTGAAGTTGAATTATCTGTTTAGAGATCTAATAAGAGCGAAACTTGAGTCTAGTGCTCCCTTACGAAGTGAGCTAGCCAAAAGGCTTATCTGAATGCGAAGGCTGTGATCAAGTGCGGGTGGTGTTCAATTTTGAATTCACCTAAATCCTCGAACCTTCACTATTCATCAATGTAAATTAGGACTGCCTATACTATCGAGTCAGTTGTCTGATGTGGGATATCTCAATACAGTTTACAAATGCCTCTGGCTAGAGAAATTGCACTGGTATGTACCAATTGCAGACAACGTTCTGTCGAAAAAAATGCAACATTCTAATAACTTCGAGGATATCAAGCATACCTATTCACTAATGGTAGCAACTTGAAACATATTGTATTCTCTTTGTGCTAATTTTTATAAAGTCGTTGACGAACTGAAAAAGAAGCGCTTTCTGGCATGCAGACAAGCACTGAATAGAGAGTCTAAATACGTTGGAGTTTGTACATTATCTTCGGGAACACCGTTGTGTTTGATGTGCATAGAAGAGGTACAATCAAACAGGGACATAAATTGCATTTGATTATCGAAATGTTCCATAGACATGCTTAAGCATTTCAGTTTGAAGAGAATTAGACAGAGTTCTTCGTTTAGAGTATCAGATGCATTGTTGCAATCTAACAAAAAATGTCGGACTGTCTCAAGTTAATGTCAGTTGAAACGGAAGTTAAGTGAATTACATAAAGTTAACAAGTCTAACATCTACCAGTATATTTAATAGGAAAAGTTTATCCAATCCGTAATTCGAATTTGTGTATTTTATATGTGAAGGACACACTTCTTAGTTAAAAAGTTTATAGATGGATAAAGATAATGGAACTTTAGATTCGCTTAATTCGGGACTGCTATGTTTCGAAAGACGATTCAGTTGTCTACATTTTTCTTTTTACTAGTTTAAAAGAGATAACGTTTCATATAACTTTGAAACACAGATGCAAATTTCCTAAGAATGACTAACAGAACAAACTTTGGTGTCGGAGGTATCAATGGGACGCGTCATCTGATCAAAAATGTTTACTTTTGACTTGACCGTTGAAAAAAGGGCTTGCGTTTACACAAATGCAATAAGGTTGACTTGTGACATCCTCCACTATGGAGGATTTGCAGTCAGTCAAAATCTGTCGGTATGGTGTTGCGAACATAAAGGATTTCGATCAACGTCCACATCGAAATAACGGATTGTTATTCACGAAGGTGGTTTTCTCGTGTTACAATCCACCAAACAGTGACAACAAAGTGAGAGAACAGAAACCTGACCTCACTCACAGCAAAACAAAACAATTAAACAGGTCATGTTAATGACACGGCCAACTCGTTTGACGCGTTACCACGTAATCGAAACCCAAGATTGCTCGCATTTTCTGAGGCCCTCTGTATGTATCAACCGCTGACCCAGCTAGTTTGCCTGTCTTGGAAATGAGATCAGCCACTCCTATCGTGTCAGATCTTGCAGCTGGCATTTTCTGTTATTGCAATCCAACAGTTTGTTTACAATCTAATAGTTTGCGTCCGCGACCGGTAAAACCGACCGGAATGTTATCTCTTCTTTTGATACCAGTGAGAAAAACAAGCAGCATCAATGCCTAAATGATATGCTGGCGCCCAGTGATGAAAACAATTTGTTTGAACATTTTGCAAACGAAAACAGTGAATGTCAATACAGAAATGATCAACAAGGTTGCGGTTCAACAGCAACCGTTACTCTGAACGCTGTAGTCTCTCATATAAACACGGTACTATTTTTCTAATGAACTGAGGCTGCTCCGAAGTTATTTATTGTGATCATGTCAGTGCAGTATTCATACTCACGTCATATCAAACGCAAGTAGATCCCAAATCATTTCACTCAGTGCAGTTGCAACCCTTCTTTCTGAGACGTTAGATGTGAAGACTAGCAATCACATATCCAGAGCATGATGGATAAAGAAATGGAAGTTTGATGACTTTGTCATGTTGAATAACTAGTTATGACGACCAAAGAATGTAAACTGACGATGTTTTGACAATGGATTGGATATGAAAGCAGACACGTTCGTATGACTTTACCTCGACGGAATATCCAAATAAGCTATTGGTACATTCAAAGGACATTGCTTTGACTGACCAAATGAAACTTACATACGATTCCGATCTTTTCCACAAGGACACTATTCTAGAGGATCTGTTGATTAACGTGTAACAACAGTGAAGAAAGAAGTTGTAATTTATGATTGAGTCATGGATGACAGCCTCGTTCATGGTTAAATTTTTTTGAACATTCAAGGCTCAGTAAATAGGTTGAGCTAGTAAAAGCAAGCATAGGAGCCACGGTAAAGCACGGGATGAAGGCTTTTAGTAACCGAGACCAAAATGAACACGATGCAATTGGTTATGCAGGTGAGAGGTGAGTAATATTCTCCTGCCAATCTTGGAGGAGCATGTATTGACGACAGATAGAAACGTGTCCAGCAGTCGAAAGTATATGCTTCAAATTCCAAAAGTCGGGCCAGTTTTCTAATCAGTATAAACCCAGCCTCATCATTCTAACCAGTGAGAAATTGAATATCAAACCAATCTTGAATGGTCTGAGGTTGATTCCGGGTGATGATTTTGTTACGCCGAATTTCTTGTTGGATGCTAGTGACAACGATGCCAGTTAGGTTATGGTTATTCCGACGAGTTTTCTCCAACTAACGAAAAAACTCCTCTCGGTACTGAAGTACTAGTGTGAAACGATACAAAAATGCCAGTGTTGAGAAAACAAAGTTTAGGTTCCAACAACCAAAAGGTAGACAACTCTCATGTGATCACATTTATTTTGCGGAAGTGAATTCCACATCAGGTTCACAGTGGAAACCACGGAAATTTCACCATTCAGTTATTACAACGTTTCAGCTATGTTAGAGAAGTCTAATGTTTCCACCCGGACCGCTACTTGTCTGATTCCGTTGAGGTCATATGCTTGTTACGATTCGTTTTTCATACCTGAGAATGCTGTTCTAATGTTGCTACGTGCTGCAAAATTACTTTAATACTGCAGTGATAAACCAAACGAGAATGGAACCGGTTCCTTGAGCCGAACGCAAAAGAACTGATAACCATGAAAAGCTATCAAGTAATATTTCTGTATGGAGTAACATTGGGCTGTTAGGCACTGTACCCTGCTGAGAACGCTACAAGTTGCCTACTTCATGTTACACCGTGCCCACATTAACTAAGGTGAGAGTCTTACGTGGATTGATATGTCTTTCACCTACTGCTAATTGATGTCCGACGAGATGTCCTGCTACTTATTCAAATTGGGGATGACTTTGGCCCGTTCCTCATGACTGCGCTTTGATTTTTATCACCCATGTTCGTTAAAATCGTTCAGAAGCTCCCAGTTTATACGTTGAAGACACACCGGTTGACCAGTCTAATGGGTCTAATTCGGCAACTACTGTTGAGGTAAACACTATATTTTTAAAGCTTCATTGCTGATATACCACAATCTCGAGCTTCCTCAGTTCACATTGATAAAAATCATGCCAAACAGTGACAACATATGAGGTCAGTAGACCATAGACGAAAAGGCCTGTTGATTGTGGAACAAACCCACGCACACAGAAAATGAATGATTGCTAGTGTGATACGCTCTGAAACTTTCAAAACATGCATGATCGGGATAAATATAATATGACACATAGAACATAACTTTGAAAACAACAGTGAGACATTTTCTGTGTACCGGATCACAACGTCTATAAAATATACTGAATAATTGTTTAATTGGTTACTTTGAACTGTTTTAGCAAATAAGAGAGTAATAAACTGTTGATGATATACTTTAATGAGTTCACATGCCTGAAAGTGTTGTCATCGGATTCGCAATCATAGTCGTAATAAAACCTAGCGTGATACTGATGAAAGGATGGGTGAAAGTGTTGGTCACACCAGACAAATGATTAGGTATAAAATGGGATAATCAAGATGATTAAAAAAATAGTCCTCCATAAAACAAAGTCACAATTACCGTGAGTTTATTAGTCCGACTAAAGGACCGTTTGTACCATAGTAAATCAAAAGGGAAAGCTGAAACTGCGGTTAAGACTGCCGACAGATTGAGATAGTTTGCACAGGAATTTAATCGAAGTGCGCATAAAAAACAAGGGCATTCTACTTAAGATAATATGCAACATAGTAGCGCAGATTGAAAGAAGCTGTAGAACAGCCGAATAATAGAGAAAGATGCAAATTTTGAACTAGAAGACAAATGGTGGGTTTAGTATGTCCTTGAGATTCCGAACTAGTGAGCATATGAGATAGTTGGCAACAATCGGAGACTTGGGTCACATAACGTCGACATAGGCGAATTAATGGGACAAAATGATCACATGGGGCCCAACAGATTGGTGATCAGAACAAATTATATAAACCAATTCCGGATTCAAGCAATTGCGTCAATTATGTTGTGGTCGTGGATCTCAACGAAGAATCGACCAGTGAAGGCTAACATAATTACATCTCAATAACCACCTTTAACGTGAATTTCTGTAGAAGTGTTATTATTTCTCCAGTAAACTGAGTTTGTCTTGTGTCGTTCAGAATGTCATAGTTAATAATTTTCTGAACTTCGTGACATTGCACTAACTCATTTATGGTCCTAAGTATTTTCCAAACATAACCTGAGTGGTGTAAACTCAGGCCTATGACATATGTTCATAAGGGAAGCAATGCGTTAGACCACAAGGTGTTTATCATCACGATATTTCTTCTGCTTTCGCTTACATAATTGTTTAGTGTAAGATGCGGCAAAAACTTCGTCACCCGCTACAACTAGAGTGTATAATAATAGTACTTTCCGCAATTATTCGATAGATCCAAGTTCGACTGGAAATAAGGGTTTGTAGATAATATCATTTCCCTCAGTCTGAAGATGTAATTTACAACTATTTGGATTCTTGAATTCAGTGTTAATTTCGCTCGCTATGTTTCACTTGTTTGGCAATACTCTACTAATCATCGGTACAAGTTCCCAATGTCTGTACACATCCTGATAATCGTGACAAAATATAGTTATTTTGCACAGCTGATCTAGTAGGGGAGAGAAAAGTGTGACACACACTCACGCAAGTAAAAAACGAACCGCTCATAAAACAATAAAGAAAATTCTACAACATGTAGGGTAAAACCTCAACGGGTAAAGCACACTTTCATTCCACACTAGTCGACCACACAATCACATTGCTTTTATTCAAAACTGCCGCACTTTCCTCTACGTGCCTTAACCGAGTGTTTGCCTGCTCACTTTGAATAGAACATTTCAATATCTCACCAACCACTCTTTACGTGACTTGTGATAAATGTCGGTAATTTCTCCAGTCTTCCGTTCTCACTTGATAACTTGTATGACTGATATTTATTCACTCGATTCCACAGACTTTAGAAGGTGACCAATAAGCGTTTGTAAGTAGGTGAAATAGCAGTGGACCAGTGTATTGTAATTCGACCTCTCTATCTATATCGTCTGGATATCGTGAGCTCGCTTTGTTCACTATTTTTGCAAAAAGCAGACGTCAAAAAGAATAGCAAGTCAACTAAATGTATAAAGCTATCGACAAAATTTCAGTGAGACGAAAACCTCATTAGGAAGGGTGAAACCAATAGAAAAAATTACCCGCTTAGTCAACAGCGACTCTGAACGTCAATTGTGGGACGGAAGGGTAAGAAGCGCGGGTGGCAAAGGATCTTGCTGCATCCCGTTTAAAAGTTTCAGCTGAGTCTGTGTCCAGAAAAAGAAATTACAAGAAAGTGAAACAATAAATGTGGAGCAGCTTGAAGATTTACGCGGGAATCAACTATTTTCTCCTAGAAGGTTATATGTTTAATAGTATGAGTAGAACATTTTGCTAATCACACGTACTTTCAGCTTTCAATTCGAGAGGCATATGAACGTCATCTTACCAAACCAATCTGTTCCACACAATATCTGTACGTTCACGTGTGTTTTCGAGAGGATTAGCAATGATAGGATGACAAGTGGACGACCAAACACTCGCTACAAAAATGGTCATATTCAATTATTCAGGTGTGCGGCTAAGTGAGTGATATAGAACGCCGGCTGAAGTATCCTTTTTTCTTCAAACATATTCTGTCATTAGATTAGATTGTCGATTGCGTATGCCTTTTCAATGTTTTTTATCTAGTACAACACATAGACACCAGTTTATCTGACCAAGCCGAAATAACGACTATCGTATGTGCAAAAGATAGTAACTCGCGGTTACCTATCGTTAGTGTCATAAAACTCTGGCTTACAAGTTCGGTTTCTTCCATCTTTATGTCCACGCATGTGCACGCATGTCCACGTATGTGCACGTGCATTCGGATTAGTGTTCAGTTGGTGACTGATGTGACAAAATATATCAACCAAAAACTTGACAAGGAGAACGCTATGCCTTAAGAAATTAATGTAACATTTTATTGTTTGTGAATAAGTGACTACTGACTTTTACCAAACATGTTTCCACGATTTCTTTGGAACGCTGCATCTATGCTAATGTATGACTTGCATATAGTTAAGTTGGTAACCCGTAATTCCACCAGTGACTAAAATCGTAGTTTCCGACTAAATATCTGGCTGACTAACAAGTCATTTGTTTTGAACTTATGGCAGTGAAATATGCCCAAAATTGTCATAGACCTAATCTTCAATGTTGCATGTTGCTGTTTTGAGTCCCAATGAGGCAGCAATCTTCATTATGGCAAAACCATTCCGGCTTATTTAGAGGAGTGGTTATTAAGGTTTGAAAGGGTTAGGGAGTTCATATATAAGTGTTTTTGACAGCTAAATGTTTCAATCGGGTCCCGATTAGTTTAAATGAATAGTGTTTTTAATATCAGTGGAATGTGATAGTGACTCCTGATAAGAACCGTGAGGCAATGGCGTACGGTTTATTCTACTTCTCATCCAAACTAACAAATACAACACACTACTTATCAGTAATAAGTAACCTTTTAACTATGACAGTTTTACCTTACATGGTGACCATCACTACAGCTTATCGAAACAGGAATTTGTAGCCAAACTAGGTTGACTGAAAGTATCTTTGTCTGAGAAGTCTATCCGTTGAACAACACACCCTGCCGAATCTTCATGTGTGATTACGTAAGTACAATACCACTCAGTTACCGCCCCGAACTAAGTAGTCGTTGACAACGTTGGACACAACTAGAACATTACTCACAGTTGATCACACAGAATTTACAGCCAACCCCTTTTGGAAAAGGGCACTGGGCCCGGGTTTCATGTCTGTTGGAGGATGTCGATGGCGTATTTTGTTCTCACGGCTAGGTTTTAACTTTTGTCAAACTTTCACAAGATGATTGTGTTAACCACAGAACCAATGACCTCAAATTTGACACGGCTGAAATAACTTATGCAAACTTTCAGCTGCATTCTTTTGTACACAAAGTTCAGACACAGCAGAGATAGTGTAAGCGTTAATCTATGGGCCGTCGCTTGTGACTGCTTGCCAAGTTGAGGTTAACATTAATAAAATTTCTGTGCAATGTTCTGCTTACTGTTGAGAAATAGAGATTTTGAGTTATATTAATTGAATGGTCACGGACACAGTGATCAACACGGTTGCCTCGAGCTAAAATGTTGGTCTTGACAAAGATATGCACCATTGAAGAACTCTAACTTGAGGGGAACTATGCAGTACGAAATAGGCAGATTCACATCATGCAAGTTAATGCTCAGATCTGTTGTTTCCAAAGAGTTTGTCCCAATGTATAACCACCAGTTGTGATCTTGGTGAGCTAATTCTCAGACTGCGCATGAGAGACGACAGAATTCACTTATATCACACATTTCGGATATTTATTGATCATTTTCATAGTTGCAGAAAGTCAACCTTGTAAGTAAACCAGTAGCAAACCGTTTCATATCCGATGCCATGAAGGTATTTGTCTATTCTTGTCCAACAAGGAAACCGAAAATAAACGAATGAGCATCAACATTGCCAATGCGAAATGCTGCATAAAATATGTTATAATCCACATATAACAGGCCTTCAGGAAAGTTGTGCAAATTGTTTAGTTGCTTCTGTGCTTTCGGCTTGCATATTGCATAAGATAGTCGTTATTATTTATACGAGCTTGATTGCTTGCGTTAATAGTGACTCCTCATTAATTTCTTCAATTATTTAAGATGTTACTTTCAACTGGTTTACAATACACGTTAATCCGGATTGCTCATCTATGAATACATCAGGTGTTTCCATGGTTAGCTAGCTTGGAAACAAAAAGACAACGATAAATATATTCTGGTTGGTGTTTGTTATAGATAAAATAACTAACACCCTTAGGTTCTACCGTGATAAGAATAGGTACAACCCACTGGAAGTACTTCCGGTGTTTATATTTTATGCACTGTTCATCTACAATCAATAGCTTATGACTACAGAAGAAAGGTTTCTGTTAACAGAACAATTCTCCTCAAATTGTCATTTTTTGTTGATACGGTACATTGATGATCAAAAAGTCGGTGGTCGAGATAAAAAGGAAACAGGTTGAGAGAACCGATACAGGTCGATATTCGGCATGTCGTCTAATGCTACTGCACAACTGTTTGTATGAAAATATCCTGTAATTCGTTCAGAAACATTCCACGAAGTATTACCTAAAAACATATTCTAATTTTTAAGCATCTGAAGATTCAATGTAGCGGACAAAGAAATGTTATTTCGGTGTTTGCTGGCAAGTTGTTAACCTTCCCATGATTGCATACATACATTCTCATTTATGACTAGATAAAAATTGTCAAACCAGTACTTATCTGTCCATGACAAAACTGACAGAGTTACTGTCGTTTCACATTGATAACATCTAGTCCCGTTTCAACGGTGCACTTTAATTTTGGACTAGTAACGTTGCTATGAGATCAACATCAGACTCAGTGATTGTTGATAACATTAAGTGTGCTCACAACCAACAAGCTGGATGTATCGATTAGGATGATCTGTTAACGAATAGAAGTAATATCGCCTTCAGCTTACTGGAGAGGAGATGTCCAGGTTCTGTTAACAGCTGCTAATAAGTTATATATTAACACCATTTGTGAATTGTACCAGGAACATAATAATGAAACAACTTTTAGAACACGATGTTGGCAAGCATGTGCGAATATAACAACATTATTGGAATGCTGGAAAAAACCTCAAGATGGTCATTGTCCGATCGTACACTTATGTGTCCGACGTTACTTTAGCGTCGTTTGACCAGTAGAGCAAAAGGAACGGATGCGGAATATTCGTTAGTATCATCAACCAACAAGGTCGGAAAACACTCATTAGTGAAGCATATCCTGATAAATCTGTTAATGGAAGATCATATTTCAGACGAAAAACAACTTCAGTAGATACTGCCGACAAGAAGACATCTAGCGTTTCTTGATGTAATCAGAAAAGAGCATCTACCGTTCCAACAAGGACGACGTTTGTAAACAGCTGATAAACACTCAACCAACATTTCCTTTCACGCTTCATTGGGTTTTCAGATGTTGTTCATGAATTCGAATGCACCTCTTATCTCGCATTTTGTAGTTTGGTTCTTGACGGGCTGCAGAACATTTGCATACAAACAACAACGCAGTAGCAGGATAAAATAAATTTTACTTGTTGAGCGATAGTGGTCCTTCCCATTCATACATCTTGACCATTAAATTCTAGGTCGTCAGAGTAATTTCATAGAATTGTTCCGGCGAAATATGACACTTTATCGCAAAGTATTCTACCCAATAAAAATTCTTTTCTTAATCGAGTTCCAAGAAGACCACAAATTACTTGTCAGCATCTTCTTAGCAAAATGAGTTTGAAATAAAATCTTTATTTGTTCCGCAGTTAAACCGGATCAGTCGGATAGTCAAAGTATGAAACTTGTAAGCATCATTTAGGCAAAGCGACCATTCTAGTATGAACAATTTGAAATTTGGAAATCTGCCGACGAGGTACGTCCACAAGAAAGATTTGTATAACGTTTGCGACAATGTGAAAGATAAGCCTGGATACCAGCGTACGGAAGCTGCCTGGCTATCATCCTCTATTTTTGTTTGATATAGTTCATAAAAACGTCCCGTTGGTAGGGTATTGTCTAGGCACGACAAAACAGATTCCATCCGATAGTCATTCAGTTCACTACAATCTAATCATGGTTACAATATTCATCAATGTGACACGTGTTTAATCAAGGACTAGGTTCAGATTCGCATTGTTTACAGAAATACACCAGCGGTTTAAAATGGCTTTTATAGTTGGTTTAAATTTCAGCTATATACGTCGGACAATTATCTGGTTTCACTCTATCTGACAACAAACGTTTCAAGCCAATTGTGTTAATCTATCGAGCAACCGTTTTGGATTTTCTAACTGATTATTCGTGGTTCCTTGTCAGACATGTTTATTTAAGTCATCAATCACCAGCTTGGCTTGATTAAGTTCTTTGGAGAACTGCGCTTTGTGAACTGATCCCAGGTTGTCCTCGCCCAACTTAACTTTGAGTTTTTCGAAGCACGTAATTTACTATTCCGTGGAATAATAGAGAAGTGAAAAGCAAAAACTGTTTTAAAAGAATGTTTCCAGCGGGTGATAAGTAAGCACGAATTTATCGATGATAATTAACTGAATCACGTTCAGATCTATGTTACCAGGTATTCAAACGAACACGCGTATTTATCTAAATGAACGTTCCATAATTTCGGTACGCATAATAAGAGTAGGTTGAACAAATAGCTTTCACGATCACTGTACAGCACAAGGAGCATGAGGCTCAGCATTCAAGTGATTCAGTATAGGATTATATCAGTAACTATATGAAAATAAATACCAGCGTCGTATTGGTTATACTGTAACAAAACCTCATGTGTTAAGGAACAATGTTTATCACATGAGCTCCACAGCACTCCAAAAATACTTGCAAAATTTACAGAAATACCTGGTACGATATCAGCAATACTAAAAGCTAAGTGGAGTAGAATATTTCTTGACTTACTGTTTACGTAGCCTGGTACTTCATTTGAAGGTATATGTAAAACATGGCACAGACTGCCCAAAATAAACGTGATTGGTTAGTTATTTACAAATATTTTGGGAAAGTTCCGTCCTTTTGGTTTGTTAATTGATAAATGATTGTCTCCTGCACAAATGAAATCGAAATTATATGATCTGTACCAATCAGATATTTGAACAAATGTTTTCCCTTAGTTATTATGCTATTTTTTTAAACTATTTCTGATGCCTGTATACCTGTCTCAGTCGGTTTGAGTTTGTCTTTACTCACTGTCCTTTCCCTTATCGTAAAGCTAAACATGTCTCCATTTAAATGTGGATGAGTTATTTCGTTACACACATCTAGTTGTACATCCGCCGTAGAGTTTAGAATTCAGACATTCCACACTGACTATAACAAATTAAAATCAATCGGGTTTCGTGGTTGTATTAGTGTTTGTACTCCGCTTGGTGTCAAAACGTTCTGCGCTCTCTGGTATGTGTGTAAGTGGTATTGGTAGTACATGCCCCAAGGTTGAAACGCAAAGGCGAGAGACGAATTTGTGATAATCTGCCCCCCCCCCCCTAATCGACTGTTTCTTGGATAACGTCTGGACTCGAGAGAGAGAGAGAGAGAGAGAGATAGATAGAACGCAGGCTTACGCACTCTAAGCCTATGAGATTGTACCATATTGATTCACGTTTTGGATGAGGTCGGTCACTGTTTTCGTCTATACTTCAGCTGACCAATCGATCGGTCACCGCGCGTTCTTCGGGTGTGCGGATGTTTACTCGGTGTGGGTCCCGTGCCAATGTTTCTTTCTTACAAAGGCACGCTACCATAAAGAGGCTCCTCATTCTTCGTTCCAGAATTGTTAACTAATATGTAACCTCTTGGGTGGAAGAAAACATCTTTCCGTAGATCACATTCCCCGTCGGAGGTAGCCAATTCCCGTTATATTTTTTCATGTATATAAAGTTGGCATTCTGGCACTTGGTGTCCACTGTCATGTTTACCATTACGCGCAATGATGACGGTTCTTCTTCAACTACTTTCATGTACCACAGATTTATTGTCAAGGTATTTTACTAAAAAAAACCTCAATGTGTCACGAAATCGGTGTAAGAGGTCGCCAGTCCACTAGTTACAGATGTTATTTCAGTGCACCCATCGTTTGACTCTGAGGTGATTAACACTGGAAATGACCATCTGTTCTGTCGAAGTTGGAGCGCAAGTTTTATGATGGTAATCGTACGGTAGTAGCACGCTAAATAACCAAATGAAGGTTCTATTCTGCAACCGTGACGCGTTGTCTGTCCGTAAAAATATTGCTCCCGTATGCTTAGTAAAGTTTGCTCAATTGTTCTATTCGGTTTATGAGTAGTACTCAACAGAACCAGTTAACTTGGTGGTGGTTGGTCAACCTAGGAGTGTGCAACCGAGTTCACGGAAAGGTTAAAAAACATAAATTAGTGTTTAACTCTAACTCTTTCTGAGTCCCTAAGCAAGCGAGGTTTTGGAGTAGAATTTCGTCTGCGAAAATATCCGACTGCATGAAATCAAACATCTCGTTCAAGTGGCTCACCTTTCCGCGATTTTTATCTGAGCAAACAATCTCAATTTCGATACCAAACGATCGTTATGTCAAGCTGAAACATTCTGCTTTATGCTGACTCTGGAATTGGTAGGTCTCATGTCAAAGATAACTTGATTTCCTATTCAGCAAAGATACGTACAAGCGAAAATGTCACAAATAAGTCGAAATTTCTTCTGGTTTTCTCATCAGTATGTGTATGATAAATAAAGTGGCAATGTTTGCTGGTTTGTCTTCTAAACAGGCTAATTCCACGTGTTGTTAACAGTATGACCTTGATGGCTACCTCACGGTGAATGAGAAGTTGATCACAAATGTTATTCCTCTGTTTGATGTCTTGATACTTTGCGAGAATTAGATTGGGCTGCAATTGAGATACAAGTGGCTGCATCCTCAAGACGTAAGTGACCTTCTTTTCTAATCGAAATGACAGGTTCTACATGCGATTAGATGTTCGATCATCAGTGATACTGAAACAAAACCAGCGACGCTTCTTATGGAAGGTCTTTTGTCCTTTCAGGTTCCGCTTCAAGTTTCGCATACTATGCCAGTCCCTGTTGTACATGTACCTGATACAAACCGAAATATGTGACCGACGTTTAACGTTGCACACATGCATCTACCAGTTGGCCATGCTAGGCAAGCTATACATAAAACATCGCAGAGGTGAACATAATTTCTGAAAAGCAACTATTTTAAGTCATTCAGTTCTCACGTGATACCCTTACTCGCACTCTGATAACTGTTTCTCTTTTTCCCCGACTATTTGGCCTAGCAACATTATTTTTCTGAGGTGCAGTTGTCTAGCTCACACATTATCTGATTGTCTTTATGCCGTTCGGTAAAATGTATATTATTGTGGATGAACGTTTAACTTTATTCACCTTAAATCATGTCAGTGGGTATCAGTCCTATTCCTAATCTCTTGTCTATCGAACGGATGGTGGCTGGAATCGAATTCACATTGAATTCATACTGGTTTGACTTGCTACAGTAGCTTCATCACAAGTCTTGTTATTTTGATCGTTACGTATGTAGAGTTTTGAGGCAAACACGATATAATATGTGTGATATGAAGCAAACCTGACACCAGGCTTATTATCTAAAATCAATTAGACTATTTCGGTCAACTTTACTGTGTTGGTATGAGTACAGCTTACATAATTTCATAATGGTTTGGATAAATTCAACACTGTGTAAACTACTGATGAGTTATTTCATACTATTTGTGATAGGATAAATTGCAATCTGAGCATCTGAACTGTTCATGTGCTTGTTCGATTCCGGTCCCAAAATAGCGTATGGAATTTTCAGTTTTCCGAAAGCACCTTCCTACCCGTTATTGCACGATCACTTTTCATGAAGTCTTCTGATAGTTTCAACTTCATTGTCATATTCCTGAATTTCTAACTGAGTAAGAACAAACAAAACAAAACTATCACAAAACTTGTGTAATCAAAATTTGTTATTTATAAACGAACTTTTCTATTCGAGCAATCATTCTGGAATTGTTTGCTCCGTTTTGTTTACAAACAGTTTTGAATATCTCGAAACACCATGGCAATCAAGAACCGACTCTAACACGTGGATAGTCGCGAATGGATAAATTTGGACCGGCGTTTGTTCTAATAATCATAGTTAGGTTTGTCAAGGAATTTGGATTATTATTGATTATACTGATGGAAGCAGCAAAACCAATACCAATACCTAGTTTTAGTCGACAATGAGAGCAAAATTTGTTTTTAGAAGATTTGATAGTCATCGATCTGCATGAAAAAAGTTGCTAAACTGTCAGAACTGCATGATGTACAAAAATACCAAACAGTTCAAATTATTCACGCTGGAACGAATAAAGATGAGTAACAACGACATAACAAATCACAGCGGTTTTTTGCATTGTTTTATGAGGTTTGCAGAACATGGAGTAGTCTTGGTAACATCAGCAGCAGCTAAGCAGCTTTTGCATTGGTGCAGACTGAAAAAGGATGTTCTTGAAATCAAGTTATACAACCCTACTGCCTTATGACTACAGTGAATAAAGCGATGTTTACCTGTGGTCAGATATGGTTTCATTAAATGTACTTGATCGTAATTAATGAATATCTCGCTGTGTGACCAAGGTTGGCGCCTCATCTAAACACACTGTGTTGCATTCAGTGTTTATTTACATGAAACCATGTGTGTCCTATCATACCCTAGCAACTGAGGACACATGGTGGTTGTGTTGTATTTAGAGACAGCGGTAATCATAGTCATGACCAAATAGTTAGGATCAGTTCAATGTTAACGAAGTCAACAGATAAGACGCAATAGGATCAAATCAACGTTCTGGATAGGTTTCACTTTCCTCTCCTCGATTCGACCACGTGGCTGACATGAAGTCAAACTTTCACATAGGTAAACGTGCGCAAGTTTTAAGTACAAAAGTGAAAACGCACGCCTCAAAACAAGTAGGCAAATTGGCACAGAAGAAGCCCCGTCCTTGGTCGGGAAAATTCGATTATTTAATCAACGATATATCAATTTGAACATTATTTGCAAATGATCGCAGCCTTTGCATTCATTTAGAAGTTTCAGCCAGCCTCTTTCAAAAACAGGCACTAGCAAGTTTAGTGAGATCGCAGATTTCTAGTTGTCTCAGATGTTCTAATCGTGGGGTCATCAACTGGTGTTAACAGAACAGTTACCGTGTCCCTTATCGAGAGGGTCGGACGGCCATATCACTGCACACAAGCGAAAGCAGCTAAGCGTTTAATTGTTATAATATGAGGCCAATTGCGCGGCGATCAACACGGTTTTCTCACGAAAGCAGGGTTGGAGTTCTAATCCCGGCCGTGAAACAGACATACACTGCTGAGCGGCTCTAACTACAGCAAAACTCGAATATGATGCTTCTTTGTTCTAAAAAATGCGAGCTGGACAATCTGCAGTGATGCGACAGGTGCGATCCAATGTAGGTGTTCAACTTGAAGTTAACGAAATCTCCGACTTCTCATCGGTACTTAGAAAACTACGTTTAACTACTTTTATTGCGCGTTAGTAGTTAAATCAATTTCGGACTGCAAAGGTGATCACTGTCGGAAGGGTGTAATGAGGTGACCTGGGAATTATGGCCAGGTCAATTAATTTTCCCTCGTAATTTACTAAGTTTCTTTTTTTCTTGTTAAAAGTGCAGCATATTGCATAAACAGGTTAGTCGGTACATGGTTCAATAAATACTCATCTTTACCTTTGAAAAAATTTACTATAACTGTATTTGTTTCATTTATTCATTTGAGGAAGACCTGCGACCGCTGGCCGTAAGAATAAGCTAATATTTATCAATCCGAAGTGCACGTACAGTCTCTGTGCATCAAGCTTGATCCCATGACCCAAAATGGTGGTTTTTATACCAGAATCAAAATAACTATATTTACAAACCAAGTCTATAGTACTACTCACTTATTATCCAATTGAAGAGACTCCCGACACACTGATAGCAAGTATTAAGAAATGTCTATGTGTGTGTGCATGGACAACTGACATTTCCTCTCAGACTATGATGTCTCTCACTGGTGGACCTTGGAAAAGTGAAACGTTATGTCAAGCGCTTTTAAACGAGGAAAAACGTTAGAAGGTGATATCAATATACAGTTTTGATGAATAGACTAGGGTTTTGTGGTGTTCAAGTTAGACATCACTCACATACAATTACAGTCCTCAAGTTCAGACAAGTGTTCCTCATGGTTCTCTTCCAAAAAATCATGTCCGAGTTTCGCGCTTAATAGAATTTATTATGTGCACATATCTTCACCATGACTAGGTTTTAACCTCCGGTCACTGTTACATATTACAAGAGTTTACACTGGTCACTGATGAAGAACTAGTCTCTTTAGAGTTGTTGCAGGCTCCTGAAGCATAAGTCAAACAAACCGAACAAGTTCCGTATCAAATATAGGGACAAGTCTTCAACCTACGGAGCTACCTGTTTACCGTACGTTGTCGTACTTAAACTATGGTGACCCTCGCTCTAGATACAGTCGATCTTTGCTTGACACTGCTGTTTTGGGATTGACTGATTGTCTACGGATATCATATAACAGTAATAAGCGTTTCTGCAAGTCTTTCATTAACGAACTTACTGCTGAAGAAAGAAATCTCTTCGTAAGAAACCGCCATAGGTGTATTACAGGGGAGTGGTACAGAAGTGCGCTTTAGGCAGGTTTCTACTGAACTGGCATCAGCTAACAGTCATTGTTCTGGCATTAGACCAAAAAAACTTCGTTTATCAATGCTCGTTGACTGGGTGGTTTATTGCCGCTCGGGAAAGCATCAGAGATATCGTATGGATTTGCTATTGTGAAGTTTTGAATGTATCGGTTGATGGAAAACATTTTTCTCGAATGTTGCTGGATAATTTGTGTAGGGGTTCTGTTTTTTCATCGCAATACGACCTTCTCTGATAAAGGAAGAGAGTATCGAAATATGAATCTTAAAAATAGCCTGCTGTTGGGCATTGTAACGAAGAACACGAGTATCTTTCTGTAAGTTAAACTAGTGTTGTTTTTCTCATACAATTAATACCATTAGTGTATCATTGATTTTAAAAAAGAATATGATTATACATAAAGGTGTCACTAAAATGTTTCATTGTCTTCTCACAGTTTTTACGTAAAGATGAATGGTTTTTCTACCTTTTAATTAAATGATTCATGCGTACGGATACATTGATTTGACTTTCAATGCAATTTGCCCGGTGACTATGAGGTTTTGGGCTCACTTAAACAACTGAAGGATAATTACTCATTCCAGTAATTAACTTTTTCGTTAATTCATAATAATTTTAGGTATGTGAAGACAGACAAAATGTCTACTTTCAGTCGTTTTAGTGAGTGACAAATGATGGTTGTTCAAACGCTGAAACTGCATAAACTGCACGATTCTGCTTCATCCGTGAATATTGGAGAATTCTGAGTGTTTTGGAATCCTCCGAAATATTAACTCTGTTTACTCTGTCAGTCGTAAACATGTGTATGGGAATTTATCGACCACAAGATTTATGGCCGGTACTGTCCGAAGGATGCCTCATGGTATTTACAAAAAATGTATCATATTGTCTGAAATTTCACGACTGTAGGGCTGGACGTATTTACACAGAATAGAATGACGGACGTTCACGTATGCTATGAGTATGTTTGCGTGCATTATTCGGAAACAAACTGTAATCCATAGATTTAGGTAGCGGCTTATATATTGTTTTCAAACTAAACACACGTTTCGGACTAATTGACCAAGACTTGTTGAAATAAGACTGATACAGACACACCCAATATATGTCAGATATTAATAACGAGCACGCAGCTGTTATCACGTAAATTTTCCCATGGATTTCGGACAGTTGCAGAACATTTTGTCTTCGTTACAGTTGATTACATGCCTCCAGGTGACGTACTTCAAACACAGATGGACGACCTGTGCTTTTTCGCTGTTATCCCAAATCTCACAACACATATTCCCCCGCAAAAACGAAAATGATGTGAGCGCTTCTTAACTAAACTAGATTGAAATGGTTTTGTTGTTCTAACGACTGCAATATACTTAACATCGTACGGAACTAACCGTTACTAACACTGCATAACAGGCAACCTCGTCTGTCGGTAGTATAGTGTGTACACGTGGAAACCAAATGACAGGTCTCAACGCCAGGAAGACGATGAACCAGAAGCGACTACTGGGATAGCGTGTGCACACTATGGAAGACGTATCACCAAGGCCAATGACATAACTCCCGAATCCCGCTTTACCTTCACAAGCTCATCAATGTCCATCTGCCGGGTGACATAGGCAATACAGACTTGGTCATGAGTCGCCAATGGAAGACCTTCAGTAAACTGCAACGTTAATAACTGCCGTCGTCATTCTTGATCCGAATCCGATAGTGGCGGTTTTGTCCCTATTCGGGTGCAAGCTAAATCAAGCTAGAGAGGCAATAGCATCGGCAGAGAGAACATGTGACTCAGGCGGTAGCGTCATTCATAGATGAGTGAACGAATGAGCCATTGGTTTTAGAAGGCGCGACCAATCAGAACGCAGCTTCAGTCTCAGCACGAGTGAGGGGCACACATGGGGCCTTGACGCGTTTACAACAGTGCCCTGTCCAACATTCTTTGCAGAATGATGACGAACACGGATGGATCCGCTACTTGTTCAAGCCTAGCAACCTTTAAACGCCGCATGACCTCCTGGCGGTCGACCGCGCTGTCTAACGCAGACACCAGCGCCTCCTCCTCAGCGGCCCACTCCATCTATGTAGGGCCCCTTCGCGCTGCTTTCCGCACAGCCTTCGCCCTGTCTTCCACTAGCGTCCACAGGCAACTGGCTTTCTATAATCGGTCTTCACTCCGGCAACCTCAGCCACGCCCTCGAAGTCCTCCACAAACGCCTGGACATCTCCATTTTCGAACCGCTGCGGCCAGGCTACCTTTATCCCGGCGTTTGTCACGGCATCAATGGTTGTGACCGCAAAAGGCGCTTGCCCTGCGGAATTCTTTAATGCATGAAATTCCGTACACGTTATGTTAAAACACAGGACCACGAACACTTGCACTCATTAGCGTGGCTGATGTGTATCCAAACACAATGGGCAGCAGTGCATTGTCATTCGTTCCGGTGGCACGTCCCTCATAGTGCGTGCACATTGTTCCAATAGTCGCCTCTGGTCCATCGTCTTCCTGGCGTTCAGACCTGACCTTTAGTTTTCGAAGGTACACACTATACTACTCGCAAATGAAGTTGTCTTTTTTACAACACTAATCCAATTAAAGTATCTCATGAGGTCTATCACACACCAAAAAACAACCGAATACCAGATTTATTGTCAATTTTGCTCATTGTATAAGTAGTAAATTCTGATGTTGAACAACGATACACAGTTTGCATTCTGTGAGCGAATTTTGAGGGAACGTCTTGAGGATAGTGAGATGCGTAAACCTAACTATTTTCGGTCGCCGTCGCGCGACAGAGAAAGATCGCAGACGAACAATAACAGATTGAACCGAATTCAAGACACTGTGGACGTAGTCTGTGTGCAGACAAGCTGACATCATTTTTGGACAGATAAAGCTGATCGACTTATGCAATGTCGCGTTTCCTTGTGAAATCGATTTTATAAAAACTGCACCAACTGGCAGAAATGTGTGATGAATTGGTAACGTGAGACAATGGGCATGTGCTCATGGTTTTCCTGTCTGCACTCATTAATATGGCGTGTACCTGCGACCGTTGATTTTTTGACTTCATAAACCATTTTTCAATGGATATTCTTTGATCAATGGTTTACAGACGTAGAGCTTCAGTTCAGCATTTGAACCATAAGAACCTATGTTGCCAGCCTCGTTTCTTTGTTGTCAAGGCACTAGTGGCGGAACACCAGGTAATCGCTGGTTAATACTCTGGGGTTCTGAGGGGAAGACGGACCGTTTACAGACGGGCCTAGTTTGTCATAGAGATGTTCCACAATACACACACAACTGCTATCACCACAATGTCTTTTCTGTTGCTTGATATTCTAATGTTCCAAGGCAAACGGACCTATGTTTACAGTGCCACGTGTTTGAAGAGGACACCAGCTAAAATTAGAGATTAACTGTAGCCTGGTCGATCAAACCATGTGCAATCATCAGCAAACCATACTCGACAATGTGCACTCCATTTAACGGCTTTAAGCATTACACTTCAAAACGGATAAGAGTAGATTAACTGCCAACACATCTCAATATGCGTCTTCTTCCTGCTCTAATGAAGTGGTTAAATGGAACTCAGTGTTTCAAAAATCTTACATCATCCATGAATTCTCGTGAGTGCCGCGTCACTTACGTCGGCAGAACGGAGTGGCAGTTACGTAATCGGGTCAACGAACACATTCCAGTTTTTGTTCGGAAAACGCTCATGGATTCTACATTACCAGGCTCAAGTCAGAATGCGACAAGCCACAAGGAACCAGCGTCATCGAGCGCTGGACACCTGTTTACATGTCGACCCCAACTGAACCTGGAGAAGGCGTTCCGGATATGTTACGTGGTAAAAATTGAAGGCTTCTCCGGGTCGCGGAGACGGTAGCAGTAATCAAATGGAAGCCTCCCCTCTGCGTACAGAAAGACTTGTTCGTCAGTACCAGATTACCCTGGTAACTGATGTGTATGGATGTGTGTGAGTGTGCGTGTGTTTGTTCGGTTGATTTTAGTGTTTAGCCTCACAATGTCCATTGGCCTTCGCTATATAAACCCACAGACTGCATTATGTACCTGATGAGATGCAGCAAAATGTACTCGAGAGATGAATGATGCCAAAAACTTTGTCTGACTTCTTTGTTGAAATTGTAGTGTTTGTTTGTGCACCCGTAGCGATGACTTATTGAACGTACCTCCTTTAGTGGTGGATAGTCCCTCTCGATCGATAACACTTGGCCCAGTTTATAGACAATACGAGAAACGGTGCCTCACCTGTCTGTCCCTGACGCAATGGTGTTAACGCGTTGAGATTTATCCTGATCTGTTGGGTGGCCATACTCCATGCAACACCAAGGGGGACATTTGTTGAGTGAAGGATACGCTTATTAGTACACTGATGACCTATGCATGCTTTCAATGGCCTGACTTGTCTATACTTACAAGTAAAATTTATGTTTCGGTAATGCATCTGGTAACTTATGCAGTTGTCTCAAGGTGTTCACCAATAGATAGGACTGAGAGACATTTTATTCAAGTGGGGGTATGCTGCTAAGTGGCACACAGCTTACACGCTTCGCCAGACTTTCAGCCACAGTATTGTTGGTTAATTTTGATTCTGGTCTGCGTAGCGCTAAACTGATCATTCATTTCATAATACTGAGCAGCAGAGTTCATATGCATTATCGAATCCCGTTGGAACATATAAAGCCGTGGCCATAATGCTCGTGCACTCTCGACACGGACAAAACCACTGTCGTCTAAAGAATGTTGCAAGACATAGCTAACAGACAGTTCGTTTCAATTATTTAAGGTTGAGTGTATTCGGAATGTACGTGTTCGTACCGCCGCAGATCAATCTGTGCGTACTCCAAATCAACAATGAAGACAAATGACTACCTTTATAAATTCACCAATTGCGATTCTAGCTCGACACTTACAGTTCCCTAATTGTACGTAAATGCCGGCGTCTAATGATGCAAAGCTTGCCCAAGTTAGTAAGCGCACTCAGTGTGAATGATGAATACAAATCAGCATTTGCCTTTTCTATATCAGAATGTGTGGTCATCAGGTATGCATATCCGATGAGTGGTATCACGATATTAGTCATGTGCTTCCGACGAATCTTAACCAGTGAACATATACCATTCATCTTACCACAGGTTCAACGTGAACTTTGTGAGGTTATCGAGTGAGTGAACACCGAATATGTTCAACTGTTAAATGATCATTGGTTGTTAGTTAACAGTTTGATGATTTTGTTTGGATCAATCCCGTTTTGGAACAAAGGATAAAATGTGTGTGAACAGGGTTTTACTTGAAAGCGACTTTTGAAAGACGCAATGGAAGTTGAAAAATGGCTGTCACAAACTAATAGGACGACCTAATATAAAAGCACTGTATTTGGAAGATGAATATGGTAAATGCCAAACAGTAATTTATGTTGAGTTTGATGTGGTTGCTATCACTGACCAATAGAGTTAGGACATGCCGAAACCGAGCACACAAATCAACATGCTCCAACAATAGACAAATTACAGTGTTATTTTGTTCCTTACAAATGCATATAGAAGTGTAACTGACGGAATTTGAGTAGGGCAGTGTTGATAAACTCTACGTTGAAATTCTGGAGCAGATAAAGGATTGTAAACTCTTCCGACTTCAAGGAGTAACACCAGGAGTTGATCCTGTAATTGGCACCACATTTGGGTCTTGGTTCAAAAAGTCTGAGGACATTTTCAAGGTGGAACTATCAGACGCTGATAATACTCGGAAGGTGAGGCTGCTGCTTTGCAAACTTGGTACCTCAGAACACAAACGGTACACCAACTTTATCTTCCCGAAGAACCCAAGGGATTTCATCTTTCACGAAACCACACAGACGCTGTCCCAAATCTTTGGCGACCCGTCATCCCTGTTTAATATACGCTACCAGTGCTTGAAGCTCGTGAAGTCAGCAGATGATGACTGGGTAACGTACGCTGCAACAGTCAATCGAGAGTGCGAACGATTCAGGCTTCGAACAATGACTGCAGATCAATTCAAATGTCTGATTTTCGCTTGTGGACTCCAGTCACCAAAAGAAGCAGATATCAGAACGGGTTTTGGCGAAGATAGAACAGTGTCCCGAAGCCACCCTGTAAGATATCACTGCTGAATACCAGCGCCTAGTGAACCTGAAGCATGATACCGTCATGGTTGAACAGACCAGTCACTCAAACGTCCACACGGTGTCCTCAAACGTCCCAGTCAAGGTTGCATCAACGTCGAAACGCGACAGCCGAAGGAAACCTCCTACACCATGTTGACAGTGCGGTGGTTGGCATTATGTACGATATTGTCCATTCAAACAGCATCGATGCACCCACTGCTCTCGGCGGGGCCACAAAGAAGCCCATTGCTGTTTCAAGTGGCGCTAGCACTTGCTCAATCAGAACTCTCGCAAGCCACACAACCCCCGCTTCTCAAAAGCACATGTAGTGCTGGACAACGAATACTGGGGGCGCAGAAAGTACGTATTTGTCTCCATCAACGGCAAGTCGGTCAGACTACAGCTCGACACACCATCCGATATCACATGAATCTCTGATTGCACGTGGCGCCTGACTGACAAACCTACAATTCGCCCCACAGCCCAACTTGCACGAAGCGCTACTGGTGATCGACTGCCCATCATTGGCGAAGTCCAGTGCAATGCAGCTCTTAACGGATCATCAATCAGAGGTACTTGCTGCGTGACCCGTAATCCTGGCCTGAATCTCCTATGATTGGATTGGCTCGACAGACTGCATTTATTTGACAAACCATTAATCCAAGTCTGTAACTGCACTCAAGCTCAGCAGAAGCCCACGATGTCTCCAGAAATCTACCATCAACTCACAAACGCTCTCCAGCAGGGACACTCAGATGTGTTCACAGAAGAACTTGGCTGTTGCACCAAAATAAAGGTCAGTGGAACAGGTCCATCAAGTCATGTTTCTCAGACCCTCTTGACCAATTACGGAACAACCCCAAATCCGAACGTCCCGGATGGCAAATCGCCGGCAGAACGTATGTTTAACAAAAAACGCAGAACTGTCTTTGATATCATTATCCCGCATTCAAACAGAAGAGGGGGACGTAATGCAGAAATGGAAAAAGAGTATAATCAAAGACATGGAGTCCTAGCACGTTTCATCACGGTCGGTGAACCGGTTTTTATACGTATGTTTCATAGACCGCTGAAATGGAGGAAAGGAATAATCGTCCGACTGCGAGGATCAGTCCTCTATGAAGTGAAAGTCGGCGAAGCCACATGTGTACGGCACGCAAACCAGATTCGCCGGAATCACGGAGATGCACTGTGCGACCTCGTAGGACCAATCGCGCAACCCGATATACTGCTGGACACTTTTGACTTGAAGAAAGAACGACCTACCGAAACCGAACACTCGACAGAACCGAAACTATAGTCTCAGGACGCTGAACACAAGTATCCCATGAGGTGGAGATGGCGGTCGAACAGATGCTGCAAACCGGTCAAACCCATTCAGGCCGATCCTCGGAAGCAGTCCTATGTTTGAACTCAACAATCTTGAAGGGGAAGGTGTTAGGGCGCCCACTTTGTTACCGTCCCAAACCGCCTCCGTCGTGAGAAAGAAAAAAACGATTGACTCAGTCCTAATTAGCGGAAATGTTCAAATCGGTCGAGATTTTTCATACCATTATGCACATTAGCGAATCTAACTCTTTTTTTCGGTAACTGTTCTCTTTGATATCTTTGGAATGTTTGGTCATTACGCGCCCTACAAATACTTTGTAATTGTCGCCTTTGTCGCACACGTGTTGAGGCGGAACAAGGCGGTTTCCTTTGTACGCGACTATTGGCTTGCTTTGAGAACCAAATCGCTGGACAGTTGCGGCATTTTCGAGACCGAGATTTCCGTGTTGATTAGTACCGGGTCGAGAATCCGATTTGCATCAAGCGCACCACTATATCGAGAACGAACCAGCGTATCGTTTAGGAAAGTTTACAATAGCATATTTTCTACGTGTCTCGACAGGTAAGCATACAATATTTCCATTGTTAAATCCAACCAGTTTCAAACCGAAATCTCATACTTTGGTCCTAGATTTTGTTCTAGTGAACCACTTTCCGAGATAGCCAGTAAACTTCAGGCTATAATGACCCGTGTCTTATCTGTTTCCACAGTTGATTTTTTGGAGTCTTCTTTTGTGCATTGTTATCACAAGTTCAAACTTAATAATTGTTCAGTCCTTATGAAGTACCAAAGGAAAGCCAGTAAAGTAGTACTGTTGAACACTTATATAAGATGAGGATGTTGGGTAGGCCATGATAGGTCGTTCAGACTGTTCCAAAACAAAAGCAGGGTGTGCTCCCGGGGTCAATCAATGATATTTAGAATTAGCCTTAATGTAGCGAAAGGCACTCAGTGAAGCACAGTCTCTATCGTTCACCTTTCTGGTTGCCACGCCACGTGCACGCTCGCATTTGTGAACTGAAATTCCGATGTCCGCTAACACGTCGTGTGCACTTCTGTCAGTTTTGCGCGTGACCGACATCTTCTGTTTGGGTTTTTTCGCATGTTTGTCCGATCTCGTAGGAAGATGGTTCTTCCTATCTCCCGTGTTGTCCACGATTTGATTGCCGTGGGCTATTGGACGTACCTAACCTTCGCGTTAGTGTTCCACCAAGATTTAGAATACTCGTACCTCCGCCTTGGTAATCCATAACACTATCACGAAGTAGCTTTTAGAACTTTTGGAACCTCTAAGAAAGCAAATGTTTAAACAAAACCTAACCGATATCTTAGAATTTTTGGATGTCAGCGCTAATCAATTACGTAATAAGATCGTGCTTCACAATTATATCAAGATAACACTGTAAAGGATTTAAACACTATATACAGCTTAGAGATAAACACGAAACAAAATGTGATAGAAAATAAAAGAAACTGACTCACAGTAGTTGATGAAGGTGCGTTGGTTTGGAATTCCACCACAGTGAATGGAATTAGTCCCAATGAACTGGATCTGTCATGTTGCCCCAAAAAGATTTAGAGTCCATAGTGGAGTTAACTGTGGAGATTGACAAAATCAAAAAATCGATGGAGTGAATAGTTGGTTCTATCAGCCTTTAACTCCCCAAAAAGTAGTGCACAAATGACACGGAACGGAGAGAGAAAGCACGGCTCACTATCTTAAAAAAGGTGTATTTTCGATTCTGGTGGTTTAAACACCAAATATTCGTGTGAACTTAGAAAAGTTAAAAGGTGAAAAAAATAATGAAAATTATTGAATAGAAATTGTTGTACGAACGCTACGTCAATCATAAATGCCTGACTCTTCAAAATCTTCATCTACATTTACGACTATGTTCATCTTCACAAAACTGACATCAATATTTTTTTGCATAAACCTGATGAACTCATAGTTCTTTGTACATTTTTTAATGAATGTTATATCAGACAACGAGATCATACAGCTATAGGTTCACCACTTGGTCAGGTCATCGCAGATATTAGCATGTCTATACTTGAAGATGGTTGCTTGAAATATACGATTTTTAACTTGAATGATTAAAAGCAGCATACAAAGTTCTACACTTGTCATTCGGCTATTAAGTGTACCTTAGAAGTAAAAATGGAAGGAAAGATAGCAATTTGTTACAATGACACGATAATGGAGAACTCGAAGGGAACTTTTATCGCAAAGCCACTTAGAAAGGCCAATATGCACACCTCTTGTGCTTTGTTTCTTCTGAATACAAAAGAAATTTACCGGATTACGTGGCATACATAGTGCAAACAATTTGCACCCCAAATAAGCTCGAGGAGGGGTTGAAAATAATTTACAGAATGTTGCGAGTAAACAGTTATCCTAAAACCTGTCTTATTCAGCATTCAAAAGAGAGACTGAACTAAACTAAAACGACAACTGTTTCAAGAAGGCGGTTTTTCTCAGAGTATAAAAAACTGAAAATAGAAAGGTATGTGAAAGCAGTACCTCAAGAAAGCTTAATCTGTCGTTGTTTGGCACGTCGAGAATAAACTACCTTGTCAACTCAAATCATTCTCTCTCTATCAGTTTGCCTGCACAAATACAACGAGATCATCTAAACACATAGTTGAGTATTGTCCGAGGTACCATTGAGTCTGATGATAGCATAATTTCAAAGTATCCGATAAAAAGTTGGTACATAATCCATCTTGAACAAACTTTTCCCAGTATATTTAAGATAACACCAATGTTCAACAAGGGCCTTAGCAATACTATTTTAGCAACAGCAAAGCAGTCAGCATCTGTGTTGACCAACGCGAAAGAGAACGACCGAAATATCTACGGCAATACGGAATCTGTAAACAATTGTAAGTGATGTTCAAGCTATGGCAGCCAAAATTCTTCACTACCTCTCGTTAATCTGCATACTGTTCAACAAATTTAATTTCGTCGAGTTCCAGTTGGAGAGCAGTTCTACTCATGGTGCCATCAGTAGGAGTTTCTAGAACACCCACCGTATCTGCGCTCGAGGCGACCAGGCAGTCTCATCAGTAATCACAAGCAATTGTAGATGAGCCTCCACATACGACGCTTCATTCTTGCCTAATATTAGGTCAGTGGTGCACTGGTGAGTACGGTTGTTCCAGGAAAACGTGACTAAAGTTCAACGTATGGCAGTGTAATACTGATGAGCCTTAACAAGAATGAAACTCGAGTGCAGCGATGATGAAAAGTACATGAGTGAGTATCAAAGTTTATGTGCACATATTTAAACCCGATGACTAAGCTCTTATTAAACATTGATCTTAAGGTTAGAGGAAAACAGTAATGAAACTGTAATCCAGAGGTTATCATAACGATGTAGAGTACACCTATTCACGATGATGATAAACCTCTGGAGTCGGAACGACCTAACCACTAATCGATTCCCACAATCTTTCGCGAAACAAAGCTAAAGATTGGGGACATTGTGTTTACAGAAAAAAAACACTAGACAGAACCAGGTTACTATTTAGAGACGAATTGCACAAGTGAAGGATTTTACAGCCACATACTGATATTCTATTTACCTGACCATTTGTCCGCTAAAAATGTGTTTTGAGAGCGCTTATCTTGTCCGATCTGAATCGCGTTAAGCTGATGCAGATCAACATACAAACGAGCAATAGCCCACCTGTCTGATTTCTCGCCGCACGTTAATAACAGAGGTACTGAGTAAGTTGAGCACTAGATTGTCATCCGCAGATAATCACTTGTGGATTCCACCTTACTTGAATAAACTGACGGAAAATGAAGGGAATCAAACGCAAGGATACCAGGTGAGTGACTGACGTTAACTGGCGTATTGAAGGCGGAAGGCTGATCACTTCTTCCTAAGACGTATTCGTTGTCGAAACGCCTAGGAAGTAGGCTGTACATGAGAAAAACTTTTTGAATTACAATGCCTGCACAATAACAGACAAACAAAGCACTGAATCTTCTTCATTAAGTCGAATAAACAACTGAATTTGATTGATGATATCCGAATTTCAGTCTTGTTAATGACTACGCCGCTTATGACGAGCAGAGATCAGACGCTCGAACACTCCTCAGGTGACAAAACCAACAGTTCTCATTCACTGGATGCTCAGATGAACCAGTGAAGAAAAATGGATTGCTTTCTACAATGACAAAAACCACAATTGTGAACATAAAAGAGACAGTTGTCGTTGCCGTGACTGACACTACATTCAGAGTACAACTGAATCGGCTAAAATACAGAAAATCTAAAATCTAAACCAAACATGCATGGATATAATGAACAAAACATTCTGTTTCGATGTGATACACGTTTTACTACCATAGTAGCTCTAGTTTGTAACGACGAACAACTTACAGCAGGCATCTCATTCATGCATCGTCAGTAATGTAGTCTGCAGACGGTTAGGTGTTTTCACAGAAAGAACATTTAAAGCACAAGCATGAGGGATACTGAGAGTTTTCACAATCTTAATAAGTGAGTGAAAAGTTGTTATTTTGAATTGAACACCACCCACGGTTGATCGTGGCCCTCGCATTCAAACAAGCCTTTCGGTTAGCCGACTTCAAGTGTAATGCTTTCTTCCGTTTGGGTAAGATCATTCGGTTATGTCTGGGCTAAGACTATTGGTGTTGTGGTTTCGCAAGCACGTGGGCCGGACTGTTAATTTCGGTCCAGGCAGATATTCAACACGGACGATTTCTAACGAGAGCGAAACCAAAGTCCAGTGCTACCTTTCGAAGTGAGGTGGCTGAAAGCCCTATCTGAATGTGAAGGCCGCGATCAAGTGTGAGCGGTGTTCACTTTGAAATAATCCGAATCCTCAAACTTCTATTGAAGAAGAATTATCAGGTTGTGCATGTAAGTGCGTGTAATAAAATGAACTTCACTTTGTGGGCTGCAATGCGTGATCAAAACGCCATACTAAGAGTGATGATCTGGGATGTGCGAAGGAAATCAAAGTATTGTCCGTTGATTTGATCGTATGAGTTGCATAAAGCCGATTTCGTTTAGTGTTACAAAGTGAAAATCATACACTCACAGCCGCCACATTGGTTTTCAGATAAAGATTTGGTCAACCTTTATGGAAAGAAGCACTGGACACAAGCTTAACTCACGTAGGCGGTCAATAGTAATTGTCACAACTAACTGTTGTGCTTAAAATGAAAAGTTGCCATCAACTGCGAATAACGCTCAACTCGTAACAAAAGAGCTTCATATTCTTTTGCTTTTCCAAGTTGACTCGTAATTTCGAACTAAAATGAGCTAAACTGAGTGAGAGAATTTGAAATCTGTACCACGGTATTTTATGTGAGATGGCAAGGTAAGTTAGGTTGTCCTAATATTCCTGTTTGTTCACAACACGATTCATCAATTTGTACATATAACACATCTATTAAGTAGCTCCTGGAGAATTAGGAAAATCCACCCAGTGATATTCAGTCGAAAATGCCAACAACACTGAATCGAACGGTTGAATTACGCAAGAGAAAAGGGTAGAAGCAACGGTTGAAGTGACTGAAAGTGATGCGGTACAGAGACGACAAGAATTGTGAGAGAAGTGCTCTCTCTGTCTCATGTTGAATTTAAATTAAGCATTCGATCAAATTATCCAACATAAGAAGCTTTCGACATGGACCAACCGGATAATGACTTCATCACATGATCACCAGCCAACAGAAACTGAGCCTAATGAAGCAATTAGACATAGACCAAAACAAGGAAATAAGTGACCATTGTCTTTTGAAAAAATCAATTAGGTACGCCCCGTGTGGATGGCGAGTAAAATTCATTATAACTATGTACTGCAAGCGAAAAGAATGTAGGATTGATTTTCTGCAACCAAACCTAACATACTTAAACGAATTTAATACTTAGTATCTCACTAAAAAACCTTTAATAAATCCAGATATATATCCGATGAACTACTCGCGCAACATCGAAGCATAACAGACGTTCCTGTACTATAGTGAGAATGCCCGATCACATCATACTACTCGTTAGTAGTCTTATGGATACATGCGCTGAGGTATCGACACAAAGGGACATGAGACATCAGAGTGCAACCTGGCAATAAATGGTTTTCTTCATACACGAACATTTCGTTAACGATTTCATTGCTCCGAAAATACCATTATGAACAAGTGAGTATTTGTAGTTGTGGTGCTGTGGACCCGTGTATGTCATTTACGGTTTGTTGAATGAACAGAAGTGATATTGTTTGTGTTCTTAGCTGACATTAATATCTCTTCGCCAAGCCTGAAAAGTTGGATAATTCTGCAATCTGGTTTGTAATATTCAGTTGTAAATTGGCGTTTAATCAGTGAGTGCTCAAGGCTTTGTTATGGTAATCAGGATTCAAATAAGCCACAAGCAAGAGCCTATTTGCATGCTTTAAGATTGACCAAAAAGTAAGAAAACTTTCGTAAAAGGCTAGGTGAATAGGAATTACAAATTTAAAAGTTGCGAACACTGACGAGTGATGGGCTCTGAATTTTCGTCTAACTCACATAATACTCCTCAATACCTGATACATTGTTTAGCAGTTTGAATGACTTCTACGTTTTCAACTTGACAAAATCTTAGACGTGGGGCCATCGACTAGAATCAACAGGACAGAAATTGAATCTCCCTACAAGGCCATTCAGAAATGTAAGCTGTACGTTTAAGCGAATGTGACTGAGCGTCAAAATCTAATGGTTCAGTTATCTCGTGGACACTTGAAGAGGAGTTACATCTCTGTCGTGGAGCCCTCTCATGAACTGCTAATGCCCGATCTCGACCAAGGCTGCTTGAAAAAACCCTCTCAAATTGAAGACTGAAACCGAATGTGAGCAATGTTCAAGTGAAAATAAAACACTTGTTAATGTCAACTACGTGTTTTTTATCCGACGTATTTGAAGGACCATTGTATGTCAGTTTTTCTATCAACTCAGGATGATCGTAATATTGAAAATGATATAAAACAGACTCACGCAGATAAGGCTCTAGTGAAATCCCGTTTTCATTCAAATGGACGTGAATGAGTACGGGCTTCAGAAATTGCTAACGTTTTATAGTCCTTCACGAAACAGCACGTGGATATTCTATGTTAAACCTTATACAGGTTTCTGGTCTTTCACAAGAAACACACACCAAATCCCTTTGAAAACCATTGTTGATTTTGTTACAGTCTGTTTAGGTTGTCTGCTGATGTTGTGAGCCAAGAGCGCGGATGGTACAACGACTGTTTGACGGAAAAACCAATACACTTCAACACGACGTTAAACAGATTCACTTATTTGCATACAACATTGGTCCGAGAACATCACGGTTGCCACGTTTGATAATGCCCAATTATTTTATATACCAAGAACCATTTCATGCTAAGCCGTACTCTAATGTTTATTCTTGTGTTTTTCCCACGGCTACTTCAATATTAAAACATGTGCTCTTGCCTGACTACTGAATAGTAGTGGAATGAGTAGCATAGTGCAAACGCTCGTCTTCACTGCATTGGCAAGATATTTTTGTGATAAACTGTCAGAGATCTAAGAAGGAGCTGTGTTCTGCAGGGAAACCAAATTTAGCATAACGACGAACATTGCACCATCCATACAGCCAACTCAGATAGAATATGGAAAGAGCTTTTGTAGGCCGTTTTTGTTGTCGTTACATTCTGTTAGGAATGACACTGCTCGATTCGAATATCGAGTGGTGGATAGTTATTGTCGTTTCGAATCCATACTACAATCTGTTGTCAAGCGCAGTGATAATGGGAACAATTACAGTCAGACTACCGGCTAGTCGGCATATCTGTCTGTTAATCACTCGTCTTTGTCGTAACCGTGTGACCAATGGGGCGTAGTGAGAATGCAGATCGATGTGTTTGGCGGAAGTAGTGTGAGAAATGAGTTAGTCAAACACTAGTCGTTCTTGTATCCCTTCTGCCAATCCAACTGCTCTAGCGTCTGACTGCGATTGCACAGTGTTGTCAAAGTTGTAAGTTCTGATGTGCCCGTCTCGGCGTCAAACTGTGTTCGTATGGCCACGTCCTCAAGTGTTCGTCATTTTCGCTTACGTAGGCTTGGCCACGGTTTTGACAGGGACTAGAGCTCATTACACTCGCTCGTTCAGACGGATATTTGGTTGTACACTGTTTATTCCGAGGGTTGGCTGTTGGCCTGTTAATGATTTTAACTCCAGATGTCCCAATACTTTTCTCAGTTGCTTCTGCGATTCCGTCTATGTGAGACAAGATCACCTTGTTTCTCGTCTAGTTTGGAACAGCATTAGGTCGGGCTCCGGTACACGCGCTTATGAATAGGCTGGGATAGCCGTTTGACAGGAATAATTTCTAGAGGTGTTCTCTTCCCCCTTTTTGGGCATCCCGAGTTTGTCTACCACTATTCCCATCTCGCGCAAATCTCGAGTGGAGAGACTCCTCTCCTGTCAATGTCCAGTTCTGCGAAATGTGGTCAGAGATAATTCATTTGGCC
>JTDE01000066.1:67009-84543 GCA_014338405.1 Paragonimus skrjabini miyazakii | reverse complement strand
GCACTCGCAGATCCGACTGATGGAGATGCTAGCCACCCGCTTAGCCACGCTTGGGCCGTCCAATCCTGTCGATCCGCAGTCCGTAGATGGCTTGGCCAGGAATGTCTCCGATTTCCTGCATAAGGGTACTAAGTAAGTTTGTCCTGTCCTCTTCTGCTACCTTAGGAAAAGTGGTCAAACTTGTGTGCTATTTTGATTCCGAGAGCCAGGCTGATTATAATTTCGGTCCTTGCAAGTTCAAACATGTCAGAGAGGCCAAGTGGGAACATCCAAACGAAAAGGCAGATGCACTCATTGTGGATGTTGCTAATGTTTTGTGTTTCGGTTCTGCTTGATGTTTGTTTTTGCTTGGCCTAGCTAAGCCTGTGTGACGTTTGTCAGTGCAATAGTACAGTTAACTTATATCCTCTAGAGTGCACTGACATAAACTCCTATACTGGAATATTTCTTGCATTATATTTTCAATACTTTTCTTCCCAGTTTAAATCCTACCATTGGAGTATGTTTCTGTTTATTTTTGGAGAGATAAGAGTTACAGTTTCAATCCAGCCTAACAATTAGCTAATCATCTTTGGCTGGCTGTACACAAAGGCTTTACTCACACACCTACCGGCCTTATTCCTTCGGGTTTACGTTAAATGCTTGGTATGTGAGCAGAACCACAAGTGGTGCAGCGCAAGCCACTTGTGATAAGTGTCATGCCCAGGCATATTTTGACCTCGGTCATTGTGACGGGCTGATCAGAAACGGAAGCCACCAACCAAGTAAGTAGGTGCGTAAATAGATAAGTAAATAGTTAACTAAGCCATCAAGTAATTCACAGTTCTGGTAAGTACTTAGGCAGGCACGAAGTCAGTTAACTGATCAGGTTTCTGTATATGTATATGTGTATGTATGCATATATGTCAGTCTGCTGAGCTGCGCAGGCAAGGTACTCGCCAGAATCCTTCTGAACCGGCCGAATTCAGATGTCTCAGAGGTCAATGTTCCTGAGGAGCAATGTGGATTCCGGGCGAATCGGAGTACGATCGACCTGGTGTTCGCTGCTCGACAGCTTCACGAGAAGTGCTGGGAACGCAACCAGCCCCCGTATGCTTTCTTCGTCAACTTCACCAAGGCGTTCGATTCCGTGAGCCGCGAGGCGCTGTAGACGGTGCTTGGTAAGTTTGGATGTCCAGGTAAGTTCGTCAATTTGATTAGATTGTTTCTTTTGGGCATGAGGGCGAAGGTGCAATCGTGTGGATCTACCTCTGATGATTTTGACATTGTCACTGGCATGAAGCAAGGTTGTGTCCTGGCTACACCCCTACTTAGTTTATATTTGACTGCCATGCTAACAATTGCTTTTCAGGACTCTGGGGAATACGATGTTAAGGTAGAGTACCGGACGGATGGGCGTCTACAGAATATTCGATGTTTCGGCGCCCCAACTCGGTTACATACCTCAACGATGTGCATGCTTCTGTTCGCAGATGACAGCGCGTTGTTTGCACATAGCGAGAACGAACTACGGCAACTGGCCACGGCTTTCGAAATCGCGGCATCCAAGTTTGGACTGGACATCAAGACAGGTAAGACATTTTCTTTCTTTCAGCCTTCTCCGGGCGGAGGTGCTGTCTATGCGCCTCCACCCTGAATTCGTATCAATGAAGATATTGTTGACAACTGCACAGATTTCTGATACTTGGGCAGCAATCTGTCCACCGATTTGTCCGTGGACCGCGAGTTGAGAGGTCGTGTGGCAAAGGTCAGTACTGCCTTCGGACGTCTTGAAAGATGTGTTTGGAAGAACCACAGCCTAAAGCCGAGCACTAAGCTCTTCGTCTACGGCTCAATGGTGCTGTCTATACTGCTGTACGGCAGTGAAACGTGGACATTGTATCAGCGGAACATGCACTATCTGAGCCACCTTCATTTGCAATGTCTATGACGCATCTTGGGTATTCGGTGGTCGGACATGATTCCGAACACTGAGGTACTGGGAAGAGCGGACATGAACGGGATGGAAGCCTTGCTGATGTTGAATCAGCTTCGTGGGCTGGGTCACGTCCGTCGGATGGGCGATGACCGTATCCCGAAACAGGTGCTGTATAGACAACTGAGATCAGGTAAGCGAATTCCTGGTGGTCAGAAGCTGAGATTCAAGGATGCTGTGCGGGTAAGTCTTTCACGTTGTAAAATTGATTATAGATTTTGGGAAGACTTAGCGTTCAACCGGACTGCCTGGAGGAATACGATTCGGACGGGCGTCCGCGAGTTCAACGAGCAGGTATTGCGCGGTCGAGAACGAAAGCGCGCAGTACGCAAGGGAACTATTAGTGCCATAGGTCGTGGTGACATGACTAAATGGCGTTGTGATGTGTGCGGCCGCGAAGGCGTTGGCCGTTTGGGATTAGTTGGTCACCAGCGTATTCACATTGCACCGTAGACGAAGAGACAACGAGTATATTAGGCTCAGGTAGGTCATATCAGCTTATCCATTCTATTTTTATTAATGATTGCATCGACCAAGACCATGGTCGTTTGGCATCTAATCCGCTCCTCTTTTCAGATACTGAGGTGTCTGTGATCTTCCTTCTATTCTTTTATTGGGTTTTGTTGATGTACTGAATGATAAATCGTTTGCCTGATCTTTTCGTATTTCAGATTTGAGTTTTGTTTGTCAACTTTATCCTCTCTAGAATGCATTGACATGCACTCGTATACTGAAATGCTTCTTGTATTACATTTCCCACATCTTTCTTCCTAGTATAGATCTTGTCATTGCAGTCTCTCTCACTGTTTATTTTCCGAGAGATAAGGGTTTCCTTTTCGTGCTAGCCATTTAATTGGCTAACCAGCATTGGCCGGCTGGACACAAAGGCCTCACTCACACACCTACTGGTCTTATTCCTTCGGGTTTACACCGGATACGTAGCGTGTGAGTGGAACTGCAAGTGGTGCATCGCAAGCCACTTGGGGTAATGGTTTAAAGCGCAGGCGTCCTTTGGCTTCGGTCACTGTGACAGGCTAATCCGTTTCGGATGCCGCCAACCATGCATATATGTTTGTGCATACGTTAGTAAAGGATTATTGTTATCCTGGGCAGTATTTTACACATAAAAAATGAACTAAAAGGCTGTAAACCTTAGCATGATGTATGGAGTTTGCTAACAGCAAAATACCATCCTCTTAGGGCGGTGAATAACGCTTTCTTCACTCAAAGTTAGGCAGTCTTTTTCATTGTGGAAACTACCCTGACGTTTGTCAGAAGAAGATTTGTCTTTGGAAGCATCCTAGTGGGTGTTTCAATCGACTGCACCACAAACATTGTCAACGTCTATGAAGCAACGAAGAAACATTGACCTTTGCATTTGGGTAAGTTTTTTAAAAAAACTGCTCAATCAGCGCACGTAACAACGTATTCATAATGCGATCCTCTGGGAACTGAGTACCCATAAATGCTAATTGGGAGGAGCCACCAGAGGATCATCTGAAGTGAACGCTTTGTGCAGTCAATCGTCCTCACTGCCGCGACAGCAAACTGGTAACACCACCTACCAGTTGTGGCGCAAATTTACTGTTTACCTTCAAGGGCCGTAGAGTGTGAGGTGCACTTTGTACGCAGTACGATGAGTATGCAAAATGAATGCCGACGCTGTCTTCGTAACAATCGAACAGATATTATACCTTGACATGTTCGCAATTGTTCTGTGGTTATAAATTTTGTACACTTAATTCGTCTGCAATAAACACTTAAGTAGATGCGACGAAATTTGCTCGGTAATAAATCATGTAATGTCCTGTCTGTTCTATACAAACTTGTAACAGGAGGTGGTTTTTGTAGATTTCTGCATTAGCACAACCAAAAACAACATTCAGTAGTATGATATGCAGCTGCACTGAGTTGTTGTCGGTGGTAAACCCGAATGTGTTGCTACTTATATCGTGATGGTTTAATGTGCATGCAACCTATTTACATCTGTCTGTGAGTTTCTTTTAGTGTTCATCTAAAGGAGAGAAAAGCGAATTGAGGTTTACGAGTTATTTACTAGAGTGAAATAAGGACCTCAAAATTCTCCCTAATAGGTATATATTTGTTCAACTTACCGTCCAACTCGATCAGCCTTGTTATCAAAACGCATACTAGTTTTCTGAAACTGTTATTTTGGCCTGAATATTTTTATAGTCAAGTCTGATAAAACTTGATCATCTGGCATATCCACGAAAACAGTTAGATGAAAATTATTGATTTCAGTAAACAGCGTTATAAAAAGTATTAATTTAGATTTAATTGATCAGAACATTTCTGGATTTACCAAAACAAAAGGCCTTTCTACTGTTAGAAATGAAGAGAATAAAATAGTTTGAACATTCAGGTTCGCTCACCATTGTTGCTTCTTTTTTTCATCGAAAGCGTCATGAAAATGTATCGTTAGATGTGTACAGTCGCTTTATGCCAGACATGGCAACTGACAGGTTTCACACTCTTCCTGGAACATTCAGTTACGTTACATGTTAAAGATTCTTCTACGCACAGATAAATGCCATTTTTGGTCACTATCCTGCCATGAATTTTCTTTTGAAAAAATTGTCAGATTGCCTGATCTGGAAACTTTTACCGATTCAGTAGTATAGTTTCATCCATTAAAGTATTAATTCTGTTCTATAAAACACATAGGTTTACTGTTCACTTATTTTGGCGTAATGTGGACAGTATAGCTGAAAACGCGTACGATGCGTGTAAGCTTGATCAAAAACCCATTGATTCAGGATGTTTCATGTAATTCGTCACTGGAGCAGTTTCGACAAGGTGGTGCCCTCTCTAACACATTGGTCGTCTGATCATCTTGTTAACATTCAAATAAAATGTTTTTGATGGTCTTCATCAAAAATCAGGTTTACTTTGGAATCCCCATTAGTAACAGCAGGGATCAGTTGAAACACAGGGAGGATTAGTTAATTTATAACAATCAAACGTTACGATGATTTGGCTGATCACTTCGAAAGAGTTAATTAAAAAAGAATTTCTTTAAAACCAGGCCATGCATTTAGTAATCGCAGTAAATGTGTATTATACTTTAGTACTAACTCTTTTTCGTCAGCTCTGGCCTCTTAATCATCAGGTTACGGTAGTTGCGCAAACTTGTGTTACACTCGGATTATTTACTGACCATCGAATTGACGCAGCATGTTGTAATTTGGACAACAAGTCAGAGAAACAGTTAATCTGATATTCAATGGATTCACTCAAGGTGATGCAGTCAGTGGATTACGGGTAAAGCATCAATATGAACCAACCAACATTGTGGAAATCGGATCTACGCTCGAGAAAGTACAGGTGAAGATCGGTACCAAATGATTCTGTCCACGCGGGTGGAATCTAAAACATATGCACGTTAAGTTTCGTTGTGATTTTAAAAGACGCTTGATTTCGGAAATTGTTTATTACACGAAGTCCATTAAAAGGTATGTAGAAACTGAACAAAAAATGCGAACGCTAATTTCAGTGGGTGGTGCGTATCCGCATCCGTTGGACAGCAGAACATCGTCATTCGGTTTGATGATACGTCTCGCAAATACACGTTTTCAACATTCCTTCCTGGTCCCTTGTCTTTCTGGCTTTGACACCTGACCTTTAGTTCCCATGCGTATTACTACTCACAACAATCCTTTTGGGTTGTAATTCTGGTTTGAGTACACTAGTGCACAAAATGGTGTCATTTAGGTACGAGTTCGGCAATAACAGTCCTGTTTTATTAAACGACATTTTGCTACCCCACGTCCACTGTATATTTTTTCGAAGGCGGTTGCGCTGACAATCACCACAATGAACACATTCATTGCACGTTACAAGAGACCAGATGCAGAGCATTGTCTAAATGAGCATCATTCAGTCTCGACGGAAGTCACGTCCGTATACATCACACCTTTTGCACCCCCATTGCACTCTTAATCAACTTCCCAAAAAAAGGCAGTGTTTTCCATGCGACAACGGGAAGTTAAAAGCTAAAATGTGATAGGAGAGTTGGCCAGGGCAATGGTGGCTGCTTGTACCATAATCGAGCTATAATGATTTCTTTTAAATTAACCAAATGAGATGGATAAAATATCATGACCAGAGTTCACATTGTTGGTTAAAAGTAAACATTACAAATATGAAAATACGTTTTCTTAGTGTTCGGATCAATACAGTTAAAGTTTCTGTAAACTGCATTCCAATTTTACCTGAAGAGCGTTTATGTTTTTTTGAGATAAGATAGATGGCCTGACCTTCTATAAGTGATTTTCAATCGAAATCGAATGATGTAATTTCATGCAAACAAACGCTGAAGTGCACATAATTCATGCAATTGATAATCGTCCAATATGTACAGGGCAAACGGAAGTGACATTTACAAACACATGGCAGTGGAAAATGCACATCTGTGGATGAATGCAATAATTTCAAGTGTATATCCGTGCACGGATAGACCAAGGATGTTATCGTAAAATTTATAGTTGTCAGCTAACCTAAGACTGGATTTCTACACAAGTGCATATGTTCAAAAATCACCCGAATTATCAACTGTCATCTTTCTGTCCCAAAAGCACCTATCGCTCCTCTATTCGAAAACGTGTCGAAGTTACTGCGTTGAATTTTTCGAAGCTAATTCGGTTTACAACTTTTCGATGAGCAATGTACGAACGATTTTTTCTGTGGTTAAATTTTTTCAAGTACTACTGAATTCTATAGATGAAAAGTGAGGATTTTACTCAAATCAGAAGACAGATATTTTGAGCAAGTAGTTTTTGTATCGATTTCATTTAATAACGAATGTCATGAACAGTACAGAATGTTAATTGGAGTAGCAACGCTAAACAAAAGTAGAGGAACAAAATGACATTTTGAAATTAGTGTTAACTGACTCTGGTTGTTCTGAAAGTACTTTATATTGTCAAGTAGATCTAGGGAGTGACATTTATTTGTACATTCTCAATCTTTCTTATTTTTTTAAATTATTTTTAGTAACTTATTCAGCTAACACAAACCTAGTCTTATTAGTCCTGAAATATGTATGAAATTGAATCAATGGTTTCGATCGATTGGTTCCCAGTATAGTCATTCATAAGTTCTAGTATAGTTATTATAATTGTATTAGTCAAACTTACTTGACCAATTATCTTCCGATTTTTTCAGAAACATTAGCATAAAATAATCGCAGAGTCATCTCTTAAGGTGTGCAGTTTATAATGCTGACCTCACCTGGATTGACTTGTACAAGGGTGACAATTGAGGAGTGATCAATAAGGTTTTCGGTGTTTGAATGCATACTATGTAAACGAAAAGCTTAATTAAATTCGAGCACATTACCAACTCAACAACTGTTTTCCCGTTAGATGAACCGAACACACGCATTCGTGAGTGAGCTGCTGAAATAACATGTGGTTGAAGCAAACGAGAATCTGACCATTGTTTGATGTGTCAACCCAGCGGAATTTTCAATTTCCTTATAGTTTATGGACAGTATGGCAGATGCAGCTGAATCGGTGAACACAGTGATTTTTCTCTCTCATCAATCAGATGGGGCAATTGTGGTTACCAGTTTGGTCAAAGTGTTGTACTCTTTATATGATTCGATTTATGAACTATCAACTCAAACTAGTGAATGTTCATTAGGTGTTAAAACGCCGCCGCTTTATTCACTGTGCTTCAAACTAAATTAAACGTATGTGGACAATCGAAGGTAAGATGGCGAACACCTGAGTTGTGTTTGAACCGTATACTACGATTTAATCGCTTGGCTGTACAAAGTCTAATATTTCTCCTCAATCATTCAACACAACATGCAACGTGTAACTAACCGTTTGTAGAATCCAACCTAAGTGGATGTTACAAGAATAGTGTGACGGGGGGTGAACAAATTACGACCCACAGTTGCCGTTCTAGATTCATATTGAAAAACTGATGTTTTATTTTCAGGTTTCATTAAGCCTACAGTTCACTTGAACAGGAACGAATGAGCAATGTGTGCAAAGAGCAAACCTATTGCGTAGTCGCGTTTGAAACCGAACGATCAAAGTCGGAGCATTTGGAAAACATTTGAAATTACTAAATCAACTGTTGCGAGTGTGTTTTGGAATTAAGTCTTGCCAACCTACTTTTGGAAGATATGGTAGAGTAATTTAGTTAAGTCGGGTTTAAAGACTGTTCTGACTGTACGAGAATCAAACTATTCAGTATGGTTACAACATGACTAATGTGGTATTCCACATCATGAATGGGTGAGCACATGTACTGAGATAGTTAGCTCAAGAGCACTCTACGAGAGAAGCAGCGTCTAACTACTCATTGTTAGCATTTTGACATTTATATCTCAAACGTCGATTTCAAACTGGAAAAGTGTTCGATCAATGATCAAGTACAAATCCATACGGAACGCGTCCAAAAATAGAGTTTGAAAAGTTGAATCAATTAGAATTCATACAAAAGAGATGTTCTTTCTGTTTTATGCCGCTATCAATTAAAGAACAGTAAATTCAGCGACATACCATTGACCGGCAGAAGCTCACACAGACTTTGACCTCATGTAAGAATTATATTCTCCTCCAACAGTTGACACATTTGAAGTAGACGTGAACTAACTAGAGATGACTAGTGAACTGTAATAGAATGAACAGAACCGTAGAGATGAATAATGCGACTAGTTTTAAAACAGTGCTTTACAGTTGAAACCACCAGTTTGAACAGCCTCAATCAAGCCACAGTTTAGGTGAATTTATTGAGTTCTTTTACTCAGAATCGACAGCAGTTTTACGGTAAATGTTGTACATAACCAAGCATTAGACTTACACACATCTTTCTCTGTTTGATCGCTAAGGTTTATTGGGTAGCTAATCTTTCATTGACAGTGACTGAAACCCAGAAACGCAAAAATAATCTGAGATGTAGTGAGCAGCTGGAACTCGATGAAGATACGCCTGACTTTCATTCATTAAAATCAATCGCTCCTTCTGTCATTCAGTCGTACTGTGACTTAGCAAGAAATTACACTAAAAGACAGAGTAACGATGAACCGTCTAATTTCAATAACTTTCATAAATATTAAACGTACTAATGAAAAAATAACATTAAAGACTTGATAATTTAGAACAGACCCAATTGCGAAATATCCGAGCTTCAATTGGACTGGAACCAGCGCAGAAACTGTGTGCTCAGGTTCAGTGAATGCTCTACCAGCTAAGTTACCAAGTAGAGCTGGGAGTTGAGAAATTTCATATTAAAGATAACTAATTACCGTTGAATAGGAAACCAGCTGCAGTGACTAGAAAGAAGGAAAGAAATATCATCTGAATTTTTGTTTTTTATCAAGTGGCACTATGTGGATGGAAACAGGAAAAAGTTTGACCATAGTGACGAAATTAATAGAGACCCACAAACGCATTCGGTATTCAGTGAGCTGATTGTCTAAGGGCAGCACTGGATAGTCATTTCACGGACAATTACAGCAAAAACGGAAGTTAAATTTTGTTATTTAAGATAAAATCCTAGACGAACCAATTTAATCTTTGATCAGTGCAGCTGCTCATTGGTTGTTCACGAATTATATAAACTCCTAAGATGACTGACGGGTTATTTAGATCACTTTCGTTTGAACCCCACACACCAGTTGCCACATATTGGTGACAGTGCACACAAAATCACGAAGTATGCAAACCTATTGTATGCCATATCTTTATTCAACAATTCATTGGCGCAGACGGCGCTAATAGTGACCTTTATAAACAGTGGTTTCGTAGACAACATCAATAAAATCATCAAACAAACTGATCACACTAGGCTGATCAGTCGGTTATTTTCTCAATTCAAATGTAAAATACTGCATGGAAATGACTTTGGTGATCTAATTGTTTACATTACTGACTCGACGAATTACACCTGATTTGAATTAATAGTGAACTTGGCATGTTGCGATTTGATTACCATTCATGCTAGAATCGATTCTACGCAGATTATGCCCGATCATGGATTCACAAGGAACGACTCCATTTCGAGTCCACTTGCAACCAGTCAGTGAACTACGCGTGCAAATTTACTTAGTCAGAAAATTTGTTCTACATTTTATTAGACAAATGAATCACTCAGCTGATCCTTAGGAAGAACCTTCTGATCGTGGCTGTTCTCACGCAGGCCCAATTCATGATGTATCTTAAGCATGTCCTCAAATTGTAAAGGATTTCTTCGGAACTAATAAACGTCCACTTCTATGTTCTCTAATTCAAACGATCCGCCTGAGACTGTGAACCGTTCCACATACTGAGGCAATACCAGCTTGTTAGATTATTGTATCGCTGGTGAGATATCAAAAAGAATAACAAAGACACGTGTTGCCTTTGGCAATCTGTGTCATCAACGTCGCCAAAGTTACATCCTACTATTGTTGCAAGAAAGAGTGGACAATGCTTTTGTGTGCCCTGATCTGCTACATGGTTCGGAACCATCGCCTATCTGTAACGAAGATACCAACAGATTTATGGTAGTTGACCATCGTTGTCCCGATCGCTTAGCCTGTATCAAATTGGATGATCAAGTGAGCGATGCGGCTGTTCGTCAGTTTATATTTTGAAACGCTCTAGATAGTCAATCAACTGGCCAACTAATCAGTATGCGTAATCAACGATGGATGGATCACCTATTCCTTATGTATCGGGAATTATTTACTGAGACTGCTAGCAGTTGGGTAAAACCGTGGGGTGTTCACCGGCGCAGCTACGAAATATCATGACCCTGACTGCTCCGTTGAGTAAATTAGATAGATGTCGCGTGCTCGATGGAGCCCCCCGTGATCGTTTGGCTCGCCGGTTAGAAGCTCTACACGAGATGACAATGTACCCCAGTCAGTGAAGTCTCTGAATCCATAACGATTATGGCTCGTCCGTTTGGCCTTGTGTTTATCTGTCTTTATGTCTTTTGACAATTTGTCTCTTATGGATGGTTCCATGTAATTGATGAGAACACCGGCGACTCGGCCCAGTTGTCGGACTCAGCTGTTATGAATGGATGACTTTATCCATACAGGTAAATCATTGGTTTGATTTGTGAACAGCTATTATTCAAGTGGAAGATTAGGATGCAAACGAATTTTAAAAATACACTCTCTTAAAACTTGCCTATTAGGTTAGACATGTTGGCCAACATAATTTGCACTAGAGTTATCTGCTGTTGTGTCAATACCAACAAGTTGTGGACAGCATAGCTCAATCGGACAGCATGTTAACACATCGCAGTTAACTCTTATCCGTCAAGCAGATAGGCAGTTTTGAAATTACCTCGTTTCCAATATTTACGCTGGTAACTTTCTGTCAAGTGTTGCAAAGCCAACTGGTTACAGTCAACCCTCAAGCTGTGGGTATATCACCCATTTACACAACTGGGTTAATCTGTCAGTCATTTTGTTATCTTGGCTGCTCATAAAATCCAAATCAAATGTAGGTGGACACATTAAGTTGAAGTCAGAAATGCTTTCCAGCAGTATTCCCCGTTTAATACACCCAGCCGTTACTGACGTCACCTCTAAGTCAATCAGCTTGAACGACAGACAACCTCACATGAAATCCAACCAGGTTATTTGTAAGTTGCAAAAGGCTTGGTCGTTGCAGGGTGAACAACACTTACATCTGACCATAGCATTCGCATCCAGCCGGACTTTCCAGTCAATCTACTTCTCGACAATTGTTACCACACTGGAGGTTTGCTCTTGTTAGAGCTTGTCAGTAATGCACACACTTCACATTATGCTGATTCACTATCTGGTCCAAATTCACATGAAGATCATGTGAAGACCATTAAACCGTTAGCCTCACATTAAACATGACCTCATGATCTTACGACCTGCGTGTGATATTCTCCTTGCTGCGGAATAAGAGACGGTTCGTAGTGGCTGTCAAGTATGGACTAAGAAAAATGGGGCATTGTCTATATGCTTGGCTTACTCAGTGTGAGCCATTCAGCTGGATGCGAAGGTTTGAAGAACAAAGCTTGTGTCATGTAAGGGCACGCATTTGCAGCGTTATTCAACTAGCGTGATTGTATCTTAAGGTCTTAGCTGTGAGTCCAACACAGTTTGTGGCCACGTGGACCTCCCTTCACGATGAATACTGATTATAGTTGGACCACCGTCTGGCTTATGAGAAAGGTATTATTCACAAACGGGCTCCTCTAAGTTGCTCCACTGACGTCCCAGATATTCAAGTCAGTCGAATAGGCTTGCCATAATGAGCCTTCAATGGCCAGTTTAGAAAATGGAAAATTATGGTCTGCGAGCATCAGATACCCCGGTTGAGTTCGAAGTCAGCAATCCCTAGGTTTATGGATATCTTTGCTTGAGGCAGCTTTTTATCAATCACAGGATACTAGCACGGTCTGCGCAACAAAAAAGCAAGACCCAAACCCGATACTTATTCGCATCGAACTCACTTGGATGATCCGGTCTGAGTCACAAAACCCTTCAAGCATATCCGCAGCTCTGCTTACATCATGTACACCGCGAAACCTGAATCGCTGATGTTTGCACTATATTGTTCCAATCTATCTTGGACGTTTTGAGCGACTGTAACATTCAGGGGATTTAGCTACCATATGAAATTATTTCGGAAATAACAACATATTTTACTTATCTTAACGTTATTCCTTATAACCAGTACTGTAGTACAGACTCGTCAAGAGTTTAACGACTGTTACTTTCCAAGTAATATTGAAGTCTCTGACGTCGATTCCACCTGTCGAAGAATGTCTATGGTCTAATAAAGAAGACTGATAATTCTTAGCATAACGCAGCTACACAGAAACATCCGTACACACAGACTGTATGGTTTATCGATCGAATACACAACTGGTATTCTATTTTTGTTTGCAGCATAAAACTGAAAATCAATTGTGGTTAGATTCCGAAAAAGTAAATGAATAGCTGATCGAACCTCGCTCATTCTATGAAGGAACGAAAGAGTTCATTTTCTTTCTGAATTGATTAGTAAAACAGGATTATTGAGGGGGTGTTACTCACACACCGATAATATGAAGATGTGGTGCTTTCCAGCTGTTTCGTTGACTTCTTATATTGTTGTTCGTTAGAGTGAATGAAATATGGGATACTCAACAGAATTGAGTTTGGTAAGATGGTTTGTACATGAAAGGACCGGAAGAAACAGACAAACGAGCAGTTTGGTTGAGTGCGTAGACGAAGATCGTAGTACACCTTTCAGACAGGTAAGTAACTCGGATTATAAGATGCCTTTATTCGCTTATCGAAAAACAATTTCTGACAAGTTGCCACCGAAAAAATCTTTTCTTCACTGTTGTTCCCAGGATGTAAACGTTTACCGATTGAAAACGATATTCTGTTCTCGCCATGACAGTTTTGGCTGTCAATCGATGTTACGCAGTTAAGACTGCTACTTATAACTGAAACTCAGTAGCATGTCGATTGATAGCTTAATGAGCGCTAGTGGCACAAACGACTTCACAGGTACAAACAGACTGCAATGAATTTTGAAACTACGCTGCAATTGTAACTTCCCATTAGCACATTATAACGTAATCTGATACTGTTTTTATTCTTTCACTGTAACCTGGATCTACTTTGAGTTTGCAGTTGAACATGATGTTTGATCTTGTTTTTGGGGTAATTATTTCAAAGTGGCACATTGCACAGTAAGCAAGATATACATCCTAGGATTTTTATTTACAGGTTCCATAGGACAATGAAACAAGGAGGGTTGATGCTGCTTCAATCTGAAAGTGAGGGAATTGAGGTAACGTTTCTATACACGAGACTCCGGTTCAAAGTATTCTTTTCAATCACAGAGGTGTTTTTCATATTATTACATCGCGTAAGTTTTGTAAATGATTTTGCTGATTTTCACACTAAAGAAATGCTTGGATGGAACCAGCTAAATTCGGTAAACGGTTGTATTCAAACTGACCTTGACGGTTGAGGGCTATTGATTTCCTGATCTAGATACTCCTTGTGTAGATTTACCTAACTGATTACTTGGGGTTTCTTGTGTCATCTCTGCTATGAAAACACTAACTAGTGGAAGGTTCTTCAAATTTTCAATCATATCACTGTCGGCCTATTCCAATTCCTTATGATGGCACGTACGTTGAGCTTGTTAGCTGAAATCTCTGGTGAACGCACTGAACACCACTCAACTGGAGGAAGTAATTGCATTTATATAGACGTTCAATCCATCCCTGTGGAAAGGAAGAATTAAATTCATGTTCCGCTCTTGTTGGAGTTCTTCTTTAGTACATATCCTAGTCAGTATTATTTATGGAAGATGTTGGCTAATAGTTCGGATAATATAATGTGTTCGTGCCGAACGCGAGGTCGGTTACGCTTTGGTGAACAAGATTGTCCCATGAAACGGTAGGATGGACTTCAAGTATCCGCGTTGGCAAACATTTGTATTGCCGACTAGCTCCCGAAAGCGTGAAACTCAGAGACTGTGCTTTCTTTTAAAAGGGACTAGCTGAGAAGTCTATGCGAATGAAAAACTTGCGGTTGAGTGTGAATGGTGTTCAGTTTAGATTAACCACATCCCCGATTGTTTGTCAGTAAACAAACAACTCGAACGGTTGTGAAACGACCAGAAGTTACCATAACTTCTCTCTAAATATTGTTATTGTTCTGCCGTGTTATCCATATCTTGCTCTCAGGCAGCCTACACTCTTGCAGACTATTTTGTCAGCGAACCTATTTTGGACAACCGCCTGTCTACAATCTTCTCTATGAGCAATAGTAAATTCCGGATTATTTATCCAGTGGATCCAGACGTTAGTGCGTGTGCTCCCACGTTCCAGTCGACACTTAACATAGACAGAAAGATTTTAGAATAAATCAAAACACTCCTTGACTAACTGAAGTTTCTCGGTAAATTACAGGAAACTAAGAATCTTTGATTGAATACAGACTTAGGACGGACAGGATTCATTCCAGTGGATGACTGAGATAGTGTAAACTGACATACGGTTTATTGTCAATGTAGAATTCACTATCTCTAATAAAATGAAAAGTGTGGTGCCAACGAAACCACAAAAATGGGCTAACTGAGAACAGATAGTTGACAAAAACAGAAGTATGCAACAACAACAAAGGCAATCTTGAATAGAACTAAAACCCCACAGTTTGGTTTGACGATTAACATAAGCGGGTACCGAAAAAAAAACTAATACATGTAATCAATTAATGTGCGTACAACCGTCAACCGATCGACCGACAATAGTCCATTCAGATCGATACAGACTAGAACTGTATCTACGGTCCGGAAACAGACGTTTAGCCAACAGCAGTAAGGATCACGAACGATCATTAGGGTTCAGTAAACGGTAGAATAAAATGCTGAAATAAATTTAAATTAGAATCTAGTTAATGGCGTCCAAAATTGAACGACAAGTCACAGACAGTGTAGCGAGCAAGCTGAGTTCTAATCATCCATCATCAAGCTGAATGTACCACAGTTCGTGACGTAATTTTACATGTCTGTTGACAGTGTAAAATAACCAATGAACTAGTAATTTCTGTCTGTCAGACGACTATGTGTTACCTGTCAACCAGGAAATTATTTGTACAGCGGTTTTTACACCCTCTACGTAATAGGGGAGACAGACTAACGTAGTTCCAATGGATTAGTGTAGAAATACAGAATGCTCAATGGTAGGTTGTACAAGCGTTTTCTGTCGACCAAACCTTCCTCGGTGGAATCACGCAACACATTGAGTCTTCATCTTTTGGTTTGAATATTGTATTTAAAAGAGCCATGTTTGATATTACTTAATCATTAACTTATTTTGCAAAGCAATGGAATATTGTTCCTAGTCAATCATTAGCATTGAAACTAAGATATCTTCAACTTAACGAGTTCATGATCCGGTACACATTTTTCGGAAGTGAACTGATGATTTGCTCACTGAAACTCCAGTGCTTTCAACACTACAGTTGATTGCGGCTACAAATACTGAAGTATTAATATGTGACCTATAAATATCCGGTATATTCATCCGAGACTTGAGAAGACTTTAGATGAAAAGAAATGCGATGCATTCTCGTTGGTTCTGTTTAAAAGTTTGATAACGAAGCATTCGTTGTATCTCATGCGTTTCTATTTTGCAACCGTCCTTTTAATTTAGACATAAAGTTATAGTTTGCGGGATAACTCTATAAATACAATGTTGCTGAAGATTGTTATTTCATGTTAGTCAGTACTGATTTGTTAATTTATTGAAGCTGAATGTTTATCACAATGGACCAACTGTTACTTACATTGTGCAATTCATTTTGTAGCGTCTGTGTTCAAGATAGCCTTTACATTGCTGTACTAAATCGGCCTTCTGCAATAGACGGTTTGTTCTCGCTTTGGATAAACTGGAAGTGAATTGGGAGTCGTGTGTTTTATCCGTTTGCATGTCAGAAGTAAAAGAGTACAAAGACGGAGTAAATCGTACATACTCTGAGGTTCACTCTCCAGTCCAGTTAAAATAATTACGCTCTAAACAGACTTACTTTTAATCCTAGAATTTTTGTTAATTGTGTCATGGTTTATAGTCTTTTTCTTTTTCATTTCGTGTGAACTTCCATCCAAAGAATTTTCTTATATGTCCATTAAGTAACATATAGCCAATTTTCATAATTGTGATATAAATGTTCTTTTCATTGATAGCCTTTTAACCGACTCGTACAATTCGAATAGAGAGCTTTTCAACGACAGAACGGAATTCTGACCGATATAAACGTGTTTCTGCTGACTATCCTTATCGTGATCAAGGATCCGATCCTAATTTACAGTCATTTCTATGTACGTGCACATATCCTGTGTAATGTAACCCACAAAACTGGTCACCATTGTCTTGCAAGAAGCATTTTACGCACCACATAGATACGTTTACTACTACACAGATGGGATACTGTGGGCTTAACCTCTCAAATTACGTCTGTGCTCGCTGACCGGGTTTGTGGAGGTAACCAAACTGGCTTTTGACAAACAATGTAGTATGCTGAATCTTGTATGTAACACTCTCACGTAGGTAAGCAACAACGAAATGCACGTGACATTGGGACCTCCAACATCAAAGTGTGAAATTTCTGGAACACATTTACCTCTGTTTCAATAAAGTCAGGTTCACTAGAAAATTCGTAAAAACAAAGGTAAGAGATGACTGGATTCAAACACATTTAGATAAGATGAGTGTAAGTCGTTTTGGTTAATGTCTCATTTACCCAACAGTCACACAGAGTTGAAGTGACGCTTTTGTTCAATAGTTGTACACAAGCTGTATAAGTGTCGTTATGACAGTGTCACTAGTTGATTCATCAGAAGATGAAGGAAACATTTTTCACCAGTTATGAAAATGTTTAGTGCCTATAAATTAAGTACACAATCACTCTTCATAAACAAACCTCTTCATAGAAGTGAAGCATAGATATGAAACTCGGCTTAAATCGTACAAGAAAACACATTCTTGCGTAATATGTAGGTCCTAGACAAACGGACGGTTCAACAGTGATTGATAGGTGAGA
>JTDE01000066.1:45146-66909 GCA_014338405.1 Paragonimus skrjabini miyazakii | reverse complement strand
TATGTTACTTAATGGACATGAGAGACAGGCATACACAGTTTACATTGTATTCTAGTATGCGTGTGTAACTCGCACCGGGTAAGTGCGTATGCGTCTGAACGTCGTCGGTTATCGCATGAACAAAAACTGTGCTCTTTATCAATTGTTCCAGTCGAAATGACGACAAAAAAGTGCCCTTAATCATATTTAGTTGGGAAAGTTTATTTTGTTGAATGGAGCATTGAGACAGATGAAACACTTAGTCCCTTACTTTCATCGTGCTAATGGCACAAACCAGTGACATTGTATTTTGTTTTGTTGGTCCAAAACTGACTGAGTGAACCGAGTTCCGTGAATACATCGTGACTTCAATACGCCGCAAAGCTGCTTCCTCAGGTAATCTCGTGCTATTGTTATTTACTGTTCATACATAGGTAGAAGTCTTAATCTGTCTGTTGCATTTCTTGGCGAACAAAAAAATTGTCTCTTTCAACTGGACTGAGTCCTTTGTAGTCACAATGTTCGAGAAAAGTTTTCAGAAATAAATCTGAATTTTGTTATAAAGAGGATTTTGGTACTCACCAACTCGGTCGACTTACGGCAGGTTGAGAAGTGAGTAGCAGGGAGAAGCAAAAAGCTTTCCATCCTGAGTGGATGTGGTTTTCTTCTCTTCTTTAGAAGAGATCTATTTGCGAAAAATCCGGAATTCGGCTGCATTCGAACCATCGACAGAAACGCCATGCCCAAACGCGGCAAGCGCTCTACCAGCTGAGCTACGGATTCTTTGATAATCGGAATTTGCAGTTTCATACGTGGATGAGCAAAATGAAGTTTGGCTTGAGTGTTTGACATTCAAGTTCACTCAAGCACATCTACGTATACTCCATAAATATTAACATGCAGGTGATTAGACTGTGTTATGAACAACAATCAGCGCCTACGTAACCATATCTTCTTTATAGAAATTTCATCTCAACAACCTGAAGTACGCGGTATACTGTTGGAACCTTGGCGAAAGAAACTTAAAACAACTGTTATTACCCTAAGAATAATAGGTCGTCTTCCGGTTTGTAGATCTTAAGAAACCAGGAATATTGGCGATCAATCGTGCTCAATAGTGAGAATGTTATTTTTGATTGGCTGAATTCTTTTTAAAGTTAGGTCGCTTATTGAACCAGGTCAATGTGATTTGCGGATATCATGTCATGTTCTCACCCGCAAATTACTTGTTTGTAGTGTGTACAAAGGCAACATTGATATTCAATGTTTTGACTGAGATCTAAGGATTTTCAAACTGCGTTAAACCCATCTACCTCGTTTATTTTCTAATTAAGGATTGTTTACTGGAATGTAGTTATGTAGTAGGTAAGCATTGATATCAAGCTCTGTTGTTCGTGCTGTCATCGTTACCGTTAATAATATGATCGGGTCACATAGTCTTATCATAAATAGCCTACCTGGATATGTCATTTGCACGCTTCATAGTAACCGTCGAATTAGTACTGCTTTCTCAGTTGATTACCAGGAATTACAGATTAAAAATATTGGTAACTGTAATCTGTAATCTTAGTGGCACAAACCCGATACATCAAAGACAACTGTTCATGATTCTGTCTAGCGTGATGTTTGTTTGTTTTGTTCCATCCGCAAGTCTATTGGTGTTTTTTTAAACTTTTAATAAAATGCCATTAAACTTTTTATGTGATAAATTATCACTTAGTAATATCGCACACTTTCATTTCCGATTCCCATTGTCGTTTTGTGAATCTATTTATTCACATCTGTGTTAGGATCATGCGTGTAAAATGTAGAAGCGACTTAATCTGTCAGTACTGGCTTCCGCCGGATCAGTCATGGTGCAATGATGAACCGGTAAGAACAAAGTCTGAATGATTATATAAAATAAACCATCCTTATCAGGGCATATCGACACACATAAAACCGTCATATATACAGTCACCCCAACCTAGACTACGCAACACATCCGACATTGGCTGTGTCTGTCAATTGGTGATAACAACGTGTAGACGCCTATACACACATTTATGATTATTCCCGGATATATCATGTTAATGATGCGCGATAAACAATTGAGGATGGAGTTTCAACGAAATCCCCTGACACTTTAAATGACAGTGAACACCAAATTCCAAAATAATCTCAGCTTTCATATTTGTAACGCAGAAATAATCAATCAAATTTTTTGTTAAGAATGGCTGTAGACATGAAACGTGACTAATCCATCATTACAAGCTAGATGTCACTAGAAACCACTTTTCAAATAGACGTCTTGTGTGTACATTTTTACCGCTAGTTGTCAGTAGGGCCTGCTGAGTTTATGGTATCTGTAGTTGCACAAAAGTCAATGAAACTACAGGGCACCTCGACACACTTACCTAGAAACATAAGTCTATATGTCTTTTGTGTTCGAACGAGTGCAATAACAAAGCATCTTCCATTGGATGAGCACCTACCAGATCCAAGAACCATCTGTACGATGCTAATCAAAGCTAAACTATAGCACACCCTCCAAACTGTAAGGATTGTCAGTATGTCGTTTTAATCAGAACTTCTGTGCCTACAGAAAGCTGTTGATCGGTCAGGTAAAGCTGTGACTGTTGCTTTGTGTTTTTATTTTAAAGTCTAATTGTTTTAAGAAACCGGTTTTTTGAAACTACACAGTTCGTTAATGTAATTGATTATTGAGATCATTGTTTATTCTTTTCATCACATAATGCCATTTCGGACGGATTTAATGGATGAGCATTATGTAACCCTGATACAGTCACATACATTTACTGTCTCCAACTATTGATTCTTCAGTACCATTTCAATGTTCTTTGAATATGCACTAGTCTAACTTAATTCAACCCTCTTCGTGTTTCTTATGGCTTAATAGACCTCAGTAGTATCATACGGTTTTCGTCATAAGATTAGCCAAAACTGACTTTTCTATGCCCCCACATAATGTACTGTGTAATCTGATTTTGCAAAGTAACTGATACGATGTAAGTGACATGTCAGTAAGCAAGTCTTTCAAAGGTGTTAGTGTGAAAGGATTTTCTTGGATGTGCTTGTGAAAAATCTATAGGAAGAAGTGAAATTACTTTACTTTTTTACCTGTACATTATGGAACTCATGCGTGTCCAGTGGTTTACGGAAAATTACTTGTCTGTGTAGCAGAAAATCGTACGATAAAGCAAAATCCTTATTGTCTAATTCACACATCCTCCAACCGCCCTTGCGCTCAGGCCCATGAACCAGACTTCTAATCCACAATTCAGTGAGGTGTTCATTTGAACGTTTTGTGAATTTTTGTCACGTTCTAGGGGTTTGGGCGACTTTCTCTGCAGTGAAATTTCGGTTGCTACTTCTTGCCAATTGTGTCACTTGCATTCAACAATAACTCGTTCTGGTCCTCGTGATGTTCGTGATCTACCCTCTATGGCCGTTGACCATATTCCACAGCCATTTTGCAAAATTCCACTGAAGGTCGGGCGAAATGCATTTGGTTTGTTCACTTACCATATTCTGAACTACTCTACATATCTAAGTTATATTCACATTGCCCTGTAGAAAATGGCATAAACTAGTGATTTGTATATGAAACGAAAATAGCTCATGGAGTTCAGTCACAACCCTGGCTAAGTTTTCAGGATACCATGATGTTGACTATTACATCATTGGTGTCATATTAGGGACGACCGAGATGTCGTACGTTAACGCTCAGCCATTGTAATTTGTGATTGACACTCCGATTGGCTAGAAAAGAGAAACAGTAAATGTCCTGTTAATGCCACCCGTATGACCTCACGACTAGGACTACGACTCCAACTTGAGCTCACACGAATCATTAACTTGTTGAACAGTATTTCGATTACTGACAAATGTGACTGAGCGTTTACCTATGGTGGGTTAGTCGTCCTTAATTTGAGGTCGTTGACGCAATAAACACGGTTGCTTCATGAAAGCCTGACTGGAGTTCTAATCCCAGCCGTGGCAATTATATGCACTACTGACATGCTCTGACACAAGCAAACCTTGGGTCCAGTAGCTTTTTTCGAAATGCGACAGGTGCGATGATTTTTGAGTGATGTTCAATTCATATAGAGTTCAGATACTGAAATACCCATCTCGACGTGCAGTATGTTAATCGCTAGACAGATTCACTCGGATGGTAACTAACTAAGACATTTTGAGACAGTGAAACAGTTGTTTGTTCCCGTTAAAATCCTTGGTGAATAGAATTGAATACAATGATCTCTTCTTTAGTCCGCTCGATATAAACAACACACCACTTGTATAGCTTAACTTCAATGAAAAGAGGAATGAAAACCTCAACCGTAACCACTAACTCAAAAGTTAAGAGAAAGTATATTTGGTTCTCTATGGGTATGTTGTTTAATTGTAGGAAACGTATTCATATGGAATAAATTTTGACACTTTGCAATGAAGCTAAAGCAAACGCTTTCGATTTTCAGATGGGAGCAATGCTCTGAAATATAATTCCCGGTAGCATCTTGTGTTCCGTGCAGCTACGCACTTGGGAACAAACCAAAACTATCAATTGAACACACCGCCTAACATCTGCAATGTCCACATAATCAGTCCATAGGGCTAGTCAGATGTGTTCGCGAAACTATGACCAACGAATAGTTAATGATCAAGTAGGTAGGTAGAGTAGGTAGTAGTAAGTAGGTCGAGTATCACAATGTCAGAAAAATCTACCTCGGAATGCTCAATTTATGAATTATTGAACCCACATAGACTAAGCACGTATGGTTTACCATTTGTAACCTAGTGAAGTTGTTTTTTTCGTACCGAAGCCCTGCAATAAACTTACCTGCGATTCAAACTATGTCTGTTTATCCATCGGTTTACCGTTATGCTCCCGGTTACTTTAATCCACGAAAAGTTCTTCATCTTGAGTAGTCCATAATCAACTGTTGTTGTAGCGTGTGTTGCGTTCGGGCTATAGCGTACAGTCAGGCTGAATGATGACAGATGCGGTGGGTTAGTGTCGTATTCGACTAACCGCACAGTGAACGTTATTCACCAAAAGCTATACACACGGTCGACAGCTGAAACTCAGTGACCGTACGGAAAAGTGCTAGCAAACGAAACCAAGAGTCGTGTCTTTGGTTGCTTCAATTCAAAACCGATTAATCAATACAAACTCAGCCTGATTCCAGTTTTGTGTATGGGTATGTTCGCGCACGTATGGTCTGTTGGGGGCGGGCTGAGTGCCACAAGCCATCGCGCTTATTTTTCATCAAAATTATGCATTGTGCTGACCATCTTTATCGTCTCTTGACGTCATTATTCAATATATATTGTACGCACATATGTATTCGAAAGGACCACTACCGTGAATTGCGCCGTAAATGCACAAAGATTGCATCTTTCCACATGTCTTTTCCCAACGTACACTTCATGCACCAAACTGAGATGACTGCTCACTGAGGGGTGTATAGTTTAAAGCTTCCTGTGTACAACTTTAGTCTCAAGCAAACCATTTTCTGTGGGGAGTGGAACTGAAAGAAATGAACTACCTATAGTCTCAATAGTCCAGTTGGATGACTATCGTGACAATTGTGAATACAGAAGTATGAACCATTTAAAATTCAACAGAACACCAAATTAAAAAAAAACAAAATATCATGTGAAACATTCATTACATTAAGATCACTCAAAGACGGCCATTTCCAAGATTGTCTGAATAAACCATCGTCCCATGGGTCAGCTTTAGGTGCACATTGCGACAACTGAAAGTCAACAATACCAAAGTTCTAACAATTTTCAGGCGGATAAGTCATAACACTGAATCTCAGGGACTTCGAAGAACAAACAGCCAACAGTTAGACGGTAGATGTGTTAACTTATGAGATGGAAATGGTTAAAGAACTGAAAAGACAATTCCTATGAAACGAAGATCTACACACCTGTAGTGTGTTGCTTCGGATCAAATCGCAAGTAAGAAACATCGTCATTTGGAGAATTGCATATCACAAAAGAAACGGCTGTTAGTTGTGTCACGCTGATCGTGTAAGCGATGCAGTTTCACACCATAACGATAGTTTACATTTCAAATTTTTACCCGGCGTGATATACTGTGATGGGTGACCCAGTCAGAGAAGCGATTATTCCAACATACAGCAGAATATCTCAATGCGGTGGTAAGATATTGCCATAGCTCACAGTGGTTGGATTACGGACAGTATGAACAACTCATCAGTCAACGAAATCGGACCAGCGGGCGAGATATAACAAGTAACAGTTCATGGCAGATAACATCAGTCAAACGGACGGAAGCAAACGGAAATGTGCACGATGTTTATACTTAAAAGAAACCTACGCGTTGTGGACTGGTTCACAGACACAAACGTACGGGCAATGTTGGAATCGGCGTCGTAAGCGAGAAAGATTCTGCCATGTTGTGAAAATGTTCACCGCAATCTATGCCTGGCAGACCTCTAGAACACTGTCTCATTCTGATAATCTTATATAAGGCTGCTCACAGTTAGCCTTGAAGCACTGTGTGTAGCGGTTGGTGAGGATTGTCACTAACTCCAGTTGAACGTTCGCCCCTAGACTCAAACCGTAATAACCTAAAAAGAGATAAACGCTTTAACCTGAAGTTAAAGTTCTGACGCAAATAGCTGTTTGCAAGATATGAAGTAATTAACGTCAGCGTTAATTGTTTAGCATACAGAAAAGTAAAGCAACGTTGATGGTAATACATAAATTTAATTAGTGTTAACGGTTTCTGGCTTGTGAGGGCGACTAGTACATATTTTTTACACTACAATAACATATACTAACAAGTGACAAGAACCAACAAATCTCACCTATTTCCTGTATGGGACTGGCATCTTGAGATGCACGATAGATAAACAATGAAGTTTACTCAGTACTTTTAGCCTGTGTGTTTACAGGTAATTTTCACCTAAATAACAAACATTTGATTAACTGTTAGAATATTTTCTTCTGTTCCTCGTGTTTACTAGCAATACCTTTTCTTTCGTTAGTACTATCGTGTGACATGATTCCTCTACACCGATCGATCTAGCTTTATCGATCATAAATGATTCTTTAGTCTTATCGGATTTTAAGTTTATGTGATACACAACGTAAGCGTAACTGACCCTAGTAAACGCCGTTGTTAACCTGTCCTGAATTATCTACACGGTACGATGGCTTGACCAAAAAAAGTGATTCACTTTTTAACCTGAGTAATGAAATACCTATTTCCAGTGGTTAGGGTACGGACCGAGCAGAAGCTTTTATGCTATCTGTCAAGAAAAAACCTATTTAGTTAGTCCATAAAATAGACTATGTTTATGGTAATCTCGCAGCAGGTGCAAGAAACTCTGATATACCGTTTAAGGACACATTCGGTTGCTTCTTTGGTCAATGCACGGAAGTTGTCCTGATGTCTGCCTCACTTCGACTAACCAGTGCTGCATGTAGCATTGATAAATTCGGAAGATCTTAATGTTTGCCACTAACAGAAGTTTGGAGGGTTGGTTTATTTCAAATTGAACACAGCCCATACTTGATCACATCCTTAACATTTAGAGAAGCTTTTCGTTTAGTCCACTTCGTTTTAAAATTTAGATGTTTTGAATTTACTCACTAATACTTAGGGGGAACTTTGTCCATCAATGAGTGATCATCAATTACGATTGGTCGCAGCTTATTAGTTCACTTGCAGTTTTTAGCCTCCCCAATTCAAAGAGAATATTACAAGTTTTCACACCGGAAGCTAGTCTTGAGTATTGATCGTTATCCCACGCCCACCATCTGATTACCAAGGTCCACAGCCTTCAACCTGTTCCTAGCGTTTGGTCATCTTTAGTTATTTTCCACCATACTTAAATTCATGATCGCCTCTACGAGCTGTTTCACAACATCTTGAAGAGGCAATATCCATTAGGTGAATGTGCCGCCGGTTACTGAGATTACTTCGACAAACACACTGGCAGCTTGGGATGCCCTAACATTCACCGGGCTGCCACTACGACAACCCATGGGTGAACAGGCTTATGGAAAATACATTATTGATCGTGTTCAAGTACAACCCATACAGAAAGGCGAACGCAATGTGCCCGAAGTACGTGTCTAGATCAGTCACCCAGTGACGCAATGCGAACGAACTGTCTGTGTGAATTCGTTCTAGCTTAGTTTATTGAATAACAAGTGCTGACTAGAAATGATGCATATGGTTAGATGCCTTTTGTCGAAGCATCAAACCACGACGACCACTAGCTAAAAACAAAGGTCACCAGTTTGAAACAATCGGAAAAGATGTTTAAAACAGTTAAGTACATCATACGTAATCTTACTTGCGTGTTCTAGGGTCAGTAAGGACAAAAATTCGACTGCAAAACCTTCAGAAAAAAAACAAAACTTACCTGTCATACAGTCACTACGTTGGATAGTTCGACCAATTTCTATGTTCATGGGTGCATATTTCTATATAATGGGTTCATATTACATCTACAAACTGGTGTCCTGATTGAAACTGCTCCACCTCTGAATACAGGGCGCTTTGGTTAACCGGCCTTTGTCCACATGCAAGGGGGACGTTCACGTTCGTAGGGCGTCAACACAGTTTCCTTCCTCATCAGCTGTTGAAAACTTTATGTTCCAATACTATAATAAGATTATATTTCAGTTTTTCATAAACATTAACGAACTTAGGTTGGGCGCAGAGGTTTCATAACCTTGAATGTATGTACAGTGTACGCACTGAAAAACGTCTCCTTCTTTTCGGTTGCACACAACAGGTTCTACAAAACGGTTTTCGGCCTTTGCAACAGGTATCACCGAGTTCAGAACAGAGTGTAATTCCACTTCTTGATAGTGTTTCACTCCTGGCATAGAAGCTTCGTCGGAGCGGTTTATGAGGGCATACTTATAAACCTTCCTTAACATAGTATTTTTTATAAATCTTCAAAATCAATAAAACGCCCTCGAGATCGAGGAAGCTCCATACATTTGGACGACTTGAAGCTTGAATGTTTGTTATAGTTGCCTTTTTGTTGTGCAAGTTTTCCACGGACCGGAACAGTTACGAAAATATAATCAAGTGGTTTCTACGGCAAAACGACACAACCCCCTGGTCTACATCGCGATTATATAGTCTCTGATTTTTTGGCAATTGGATTTTGTTTGTAACAAGCTCATTTAAACAGTCCACATGGTTTGAGGCATAACCTGGACTGTTTACTGCGTACCGTGAGCTGATATCTGCAGTCAATAGTATAGAGCCATTCCACGGCTCCAATGCAGGGGACGGGGGGCCAGCATTCTTGTAAGAAAATCAGTTTATTTTCTCTTCCCGGTTGAGTTCATCCGGTCACATGTATGACGGACTAGCGCAAAAATGTGATTTCATTCGGGTGATCAAAACTCTCAGTCGTGTTATGTACGTCGTGTTCGATGAGGATCACAGATCTGGAAGATAATTTCTTTGAATACTTAACAAAATGGGTTCAGGCGGGACTCTATGCTATTGCATATAAACTGTATAATTTTGTGGTCAGTCTGGTCATTGTAGGGTTATGCAGGTGCCCGATAAGAGTGAAGGACCGCCCAGAAATCAAGCCCTTCCAATCTGCGTCTGCTGCTTGGCCTATCGCCACATCAGCCCAATCGTTTCTGTTCTATCCAATACCTTGAGTGGATCAGACGTGTATCGATCAAACAATCGCTGTGACTGGTAGGTGGTCACATGATTTGCTTTACCCGTCCACGTAACCAGCACCAGCAAACCCACATGCTAAGTCCGTGGGTGGTCTCAATGTGGCACGGCCTTCAGGTACATTGCAGCAGTGGAACGATATCGCTCGGTTGGCACCTGGCTATTGTAGACGTGACTAGACCAAGATTCGATTGATTGACCTCCCAGCAGTTACTATTGGTGTTTGCTTGTGCATTATGTTAGCGATTCTTTTGTACACCTAATTACAAGCTGACGTGCAGTCAGAATAACCCGTGACTTACATTCTTTCATTCTATCGTTCAAGTAGAAGCGCTGGGTTGAGCTGATACAAACAACTTAGCGCTCGTATACACACATCGTGTACACAATATCAAGTGACTCGTACAGAAAAAGTGATAGTATCTAATTAACATTGGTGACAAAAATGTGGCAGCAAAATTCTACCGGCTTCCGTACTACGTGTATCCTTTGACTACTGGCGATCAATCGTGTTGTCACATTTACCAACTACCTGCACGCTTTTAGAGTTTTGGTTGCTACCGCTTTGACCATGTTTGCCACCAAACCATCAGCAAGTGTATCAAATGTCACTATCCGATGAGTGCGCGATCAGTCGGTGCGATTAATAAGGTCTAACATAATGCAGGGTGGAATTAAGAATCTCGAATATGTTATGCACCAACACTCGAGGTACTAAGTCTAAGTCTCAATGAGCATTAGGGATAGAGCCAAGTCTATCGGCGGAGATGGCTTGTTGCACCCATTCAATTCTCAAATTAATCATGACTAAACACTCTACTTCGTGCTGACTGCGTTTTTTTAAAAAATGTCTTGCGTCGTTCACTTACACTATACTGCTGTCAACATTGCTTCATAGAGTCTTCCGTGGAAGTTCAGATCTAGCATGAGCGTTTTTGTGCATATGTTGTGTTTGGTTGAATGCTTACAGTTGTCACCCAGTCTAGTTCCATCCAGGAGATGAGGTGACGCTAGATGTGTTAATGAGTTCTGCGTTAAGGCAAGGAAGAGATGAAAATGATTGCAGCCGTAAAACGCTCTGCAAAATCTGATCCTCCTAAAATTCAATAATCAACCGATGACTTGGTGAACTGGTAAATTAGAGCGAATCTTCCACAATGGTATACGATCGCACAATCGCAAGCTAACTGGTTTATTAGATCAATGCGGAGTTGTTCACCCGCCATTGAATCCACATCAGAAAACGCAAAACTGTTGCACCGCAAACGGCTGACGTTCAGTTCTGCCTGTGATCTTGTGCAACCGCGCGCGGTTTTGCATGATTCGATTTGTCCGATTCTTTGGTCGTACGCACATGAGGGTGGACTTACTCGAAGTACGAAAATCATGGTTTTTGTACGGCTAAAACGACAGACTGTTGAATATGTGTAGTTACCTCTCATGAAGCTCAAAGTTATGCTATTTTTGCGTTCCTGTTGGTCTGTGGTGTTGTCTAATAGCTCTTTCAGCCACAACTGTTACTTTTCGGTCGAAAGTATGTGCAGACCGAATCCCATGCTTTTCACTGGCCAGCTCCGGCCGACCAATTTCAAAGGAACGGGTTCGAGCCCATACCTCCCGTTAAGCCACTTTTCCATCAGGATATTCCTGTTAGACCTCGGGGGCTTAAAAGGTTGCAACAACTCGTGTGATGTTTGTAGGGTGCGTTCCTTCAGAGGTTCAGCTAGAGATTTCCCCTCCGGAACTCGTGGATTCGGGGTCGACTGGTAACTGAGGCGGAAAGTTTCGAGGACGTTGGTCATCTGTCCATCAGACTTGTCTTTTCGAAGGACTCTTTTGGATGTATCCCCGAAACGTATGACCTGTTCATTTGATTGCAGATGCTAAGGTGGTGGCTAGATTTGATTGATTTCATTCCGTTTCCAGTAGTCCACAAATGTGTTGGATCGCTTCAAGTACTCTGAACTTCATGAAGATTCAACCCCACCTCCTCACCGTTGAGTTTGTTGATGCTATTTCTAACAGGTAAACTTCTGGTCAGTTACTGTACGTGTCGACAACTTCTAGATTATTTTGGACGTTTACTGGTTCGTTATAGTCGATGTGCGCATGAACCCACGGTTTCTTAGACAGTAATCACGACCGTTATTCAACTTTCAATGGATGCGTGGCAGCCGGTGCACAATAAGCCCATCTCTTACATAATATCTTGATGTCTAAACCCATATTAGACCAGCAGACTCAGCTGACTGTCAATACTTCCATTCGAATGCTACCGGGATGACCGTGATGAAATCGTCTAAGGGCCCGTAATCTGACCTCAGGCGAAGTAATCTCAAGTTCAGCAATTAAACACGAAAAATGACGAAACAAAATCAGGCTCTACGCAGAAAATACAGCTTCATCCTTCTATCGAGGTGTTTCTTGTGTCAACCGTTGCGGTGATATCACTGGAGGTTCTGAAACATTGAACTTCGTCTTATCGACCATTTTATCATTGGTGTAGCTACCAATCCTCATTTACTGGTGTACACAAAGCAGACAATCATAATGAGGCATTCGTTTTCTCGGTGCGGGTTACTAATTTGTATCTGAAGGCAAAATCATAGCTAAGAAATGTGGTTGTTCAATGCTAGAGATGGCATGCTAAGCATACTTACGCGCTCTTCTTGGATATGAATACTGCGAGCAGAGGGCTTGTGATCGATCAGAGGGGGAATTAACGTCCATGAAACATTTTGTGAGATTCCTTCACTGTGAATATAGTCTATAACGCCTCCTTTCCAACCTACTCTAATTCCCTCCCCCCCCCCGATTAATATTTTAGATGCTTGAGTTGTCGCTTTCCCAAAGTCATCCAGGAGTCAGTGGAGTGTGTCTAAGTCAAGACAATTGTTCGAGGCATCCGAGGCAACCACAGGTTCCAAGGTACTGTCCAGATGAGTCAGCAACAGACCCAAAGTACGAATTATCTTAACAAAACCAACCGTATTTTGGCATTCTAGAGACCAGCTTTATTTTACATTCTTTCTCAAGAGTCGGTTCATCTTCCCTCGGTTATCATGTAACGCGGGCAACGAGGTAATGTAGTGCTTTGCCGGTCGTTGGAAGGATCTCAATGTTGAGACGACCGTTGGACGCGGCACTCGGATTATTGCGTCAACATTGGTCCAGTGTAGGTAGGACTAGCAACCACTCTGGTCGATGATAAACTTTGGATATTTGATCAATTGTGCAGACATGTTGCACTTTTATATAAAAAAAGAAAACCCAAATTTTCGAGTTCCGCTAGAGGTACGGCCAAGCGTTTTGCATAAACCGCCAAGAGTGGCGCCCACCAAAATGACAGCGTCAATATTTACCTCTACTCCAGGCACGCCTCTCAGCAGTGTCAATGGTCAGCTGGAACATTACACGTATTGATATCGCACCAAAAGGAAGACAACGATTCTTGTGCAATCCCATATGAGCACTGATGGTCAGTAATTGTCTGGAAGTTTCGTCGACTTTAATTTGCGGAGTAACTTCAGCTGGATTCAAGTTGGTAAATCCTTCATCACCACTGAGCTGAGCGAGCATGTCCTCAAGAAATGGGAGTGGATACTGGTGGCCCTTCATCCCGGCATTCCACCTTGCTGAGAAATCTGAACACAACCGGATGCAGCTGTCAACAATGGAAATAGTTGTTGCCCACTCCAAAGCAGAGAAACTGGCTGGATGGAGGGCCTTAAGGATTTCGAGATCTATCCAGTTTTTTGTAATGACTAGTAGACAGTGTACGACACGGCGATGGGCCGAACAACCAGCTTGGCATCCGGAGGCAATCTTAGTAATGCTGCTTCAATTTCGTACACCAATCAACAGCTTTCGACTTATCTGTCGGGTTATGACGAACGTGATCGTGTTACCGATCTGCTGATGAAGTAGTGATCTTTGCATTCTTGCACAACTGGCTGAGTGGCCCATTCAAAATGTTCCGCTACTCAGTCCGCGCAATTCCAAGAACTTCCAGTTTAAGATTATCAGTTAACTAGACCACAATAACCACATGCTGGATAGCACATAATGATTCACTGATCAGTGTCATTCTGTCTAGTTGGAATGATACTATTGTTACGAACCCCCCGGACAAAGAAAGGCAAGAACAAACGCAAAGGCTGCGAGTAGTACCTCTATCACAAACGAACGCAACGATATCGCAAAACTGCAAGGAAATCAGAGCGCAGGTATCGAAACCCAACTCTCGCAGCTTAGAACCTCTCAACAAGTAAGGAAGAGGACGGCCTTCAAACGAGCTGTATTTGCTGCTCATCCCGAAACTTGTACTTATAGGTTTTGAGCGGCCTTAGGCCTAGGCCACTCAACGAACTAATCAGAGGCAAGCGCGAATTCTCGAATTTTAGGGGATTCTGACAGATATTCAATCTCCCAAAAATGAAAAATCCATTTTTCTTGGCAAATAAGCCAAATTCTTGGGAAGGAGTGCCTTTTCCCAACAACCACTCAACACCAAACACTAAATCTACATCATAGATTGTGAACGGTAAAATCGCAGTTCCATTTCAAAAGCTCATACTCTACTCTACCATTTGGTCTACACTATCTCCAGAATGATGATCCTCGCGAACTTGATGTTGCATCACTCACATTGTTCATCTCGTTGAGAGATAAGCCTTTTAACACTGTGATGTAACGGAAGAAGTATGGATAAAGATAGGGATACATAGAGATTTGTAACTTAACCTAGTGGTTATTCGTTTAGAATGAACAGCATAAAGAAGATGCTGAACTGAGGACTAGTTTGAATCAAACTATCTACAACAGAATAATAGAATAATTGAGACTTGAACGCAAAATAGTGCTGCCACTAGATAGACAGAAAGTAAATTTCTATTGTGTAAACTACTCGTTGCTGCCTTAGGGTTGTTGTCGGAGATGGCTGATTAGCTTGCAGAACAAATCATCAACGGCAGCCAAATCCCAAGCGGAAAAACCTTTTCAGAAGTTTAAGCCTGTTAGTTGAAAGTTTCTAAAATAATCGTGGACAGTAATATAGCCACTGGGGGATGGCGTCTGCGTTCACAAAACGGAAGATCAAAACATACACTTCCGTTAAGGGCTCAGACTATAAATTTTCCTCCAAATTCGGTAAAAGCATTTTTAGCACGGAAATGGTGTTTCATATTGTGCTTCATTCAGATGTTACAGATTGGGTTTTAAGATGTGCATTGTTTTCAATGTGCAATAGAGGACAACGGTCAAAAGTTATTGCATGGCTGAACTGACAATTTACGGCCAAAGCCTAGTTGAGATATCCGAATCCTTGTGATCAATTATTTTGATTTTTCAAGTCGAACAACTTTGAGATAGGCAAAGAATGTCGTTGAGCAATCTACAGACGTGATCTGTCCTTGAAATGCACAGACGTTGATGATCTAACAGATGACCACAAATGAATGGACATCCATCTAGTTGAACACTGACGACGTTAAGTTTTCGATGATCCGTGTAGGCAAAGAGGTTCAGGTTACAAAAATTCTCAGAAGACAAAGAAGAACAAGTAACACCAAGAGGTCATAAATACAGTCTCTTAATTCTGTAAACTTGTCATTTGTTGGGGTTTTGCAAAGACCACTTGAGCGTTATCTGTAAGCAATGCACTCATATGTTGTACTGTTAATGTGACTGTAAACAACGGGAACGTTACAGGATTTGTGAAATTACGCCATCTTGCCGTGCACATTTTTTGCATGGCTAATATGTCACGGCATCCGCTATCGGACATACCAAACTAGCTATTTTGCTTGAACAATCAATGTAGAGTGCACATTCCAGTCTGAATGTTGATTCTTGTTTCCTGTGCATCATTTCACTCAATTCTTAACATTGCCAAAATGTATGTAACAATATTACTGAGACAGTGCCACCAGAAACAGGACACATTGTGGATGATGAGTTGCCAAGATTCTTCAAAACGGCAATAGAGCCGACAAGTTTAATCAATTAATCAGTTTCGAACCTTCAAAACAGATTATTGTTTTCAAATTTAGAAGCAGCGGAGCAAAAAAAAGGCCACTGCCAACGATTTCCGACATTTCAGATCATAAATGGAGCCATTTTTAGTCGAAGGGGGCAAAAGGGTAGGACAAAACCGACATTAGATGGGGGACCGCAAGTGTTAATACTTTTAGCTAAGTGGTAAGTCCTTATGTCGACATTGTTGAATGAACGGCTATTGTAGAAAGTACATATGAGAACCAGTTAACTGTTTTATGAATGAGGAATTTGTGAAAAACTGTTATGACACCACTATCATCTTTTCATGCTCTTCGGATCTCAATTTTGTACCCTGTAAACATGACAGACCGCAATGGAATATCGTTAACCATTGTTACGTTGGTGGCTTACTGAAGCTTACGAAGTGGCTGCACGTGGGGGTGGACGAAATGTCGAAAGCTTGTGAAAACTAGGTACACACCTAATTGACTACCAATCACGTTAGGTTGCGTACCCGCCGTTGTTCAACCCATGGTAAATTACAGGTGAATACTAGGGGATTTAGGTTTATATTAATTATACAATCCGTACGGTTTCTGCATTCCAGTAAGAATTTTAGTCATTCCTTCTCGAAAGGAAGCATTAAACTTAAGTTTCCCTCTTGTTAGAGCTCGTCAGTAGTGCACATCCTCACATTAGGCAAGATTGAATTATCATATGTTTACTAAGTTGAACTTTGTTCACACTCTGGGTATTATGTCGCGACGAATGATCTCACAACAGTTGTCTAAAAATGAATATCTCAAACATACCAAAGTCCTATTCAGCGCGAAACCGTCCGTCATTGATTTGCCCAAATACAAAGTCCAAAACTTACGGTGAATTTTTCAGACATCGTGTCAACACCTTAAACACGTCTCTCTTAAACATACGTGTTTCTCATAACGTCCATTCGGTTTGAGTCGTCAGTTTTGTTAAAACATCCAGTACAAAACGCACACAAAGTTCAAACATTTCTAAACGAAATGAAATACCAACTGAATATTTAACTGTATACATAAAGAACTGACCGTTGTACTGACGCACTTTCACGGTTCAGAACGACAAGTTACTCCAAGAATGGGTGAGCATAACAAAAGTGCTTTCTATTGGTTGTGTGCATAACACTACCATGTTATTCTACAAACTGAGTACTTTGTGTCAAGATAGTAGAAAACCTAGCAATTTACTTTGGTGTTCTTTAATTGCGCGAAAATTCCCAGTGCAGTCATGAAAAATACTGTGTAGCGAACAAGCTCGTTTTCAGTGATTCATCATCAGGCTAAATACATCACATTTATATCACGAATTTTACAGGGGAATCATTAAAGGGGGTAAATCGGGAACGGGTAGTTTATCAGGTCAATCAGTTCAATGTCACGCTGCAATCAAGTACCTACTTGAACCGTGGGTCTTGACAGGCTAACAGGGTGTGGGGTTGGCCATGGCAGATCCAACGCCTGAACAAAACGTTTCTGAGCGCACAGGGGTGGGTTGCACAGGTGAATTATAATAGCTTCAGCTGTGGACAGAATCCTGTACCTCACTGCTCTCGACTGGGTGGCTTTAACTCGGTAGATTGGGCGAAATGCGTCCGTCACGTTGACAGATGAATAATTGAAAACGAGTTTGTTCGCTACACAGTATTTCTCATGACCACATTGGGAATTTTCGCGCGATTTATGCAAGCCAAATACCCTATTGCGCTGCGGAAACTTAATACGGAGAAATCGGATAACAATAACTGCGACCTCATTACAATCTCAAGCACTTAATGAACTGGATACCATGCGCAGTTTGCTCGATGAATTAGAAATTAATCTCGCAAAGGCACTACTCATTCTCGATCGATTGACACCAGAGGAGCGGTACAATTTTGAGGCTTATTCCGTACAGGTTGCAATGAAACGGGTGAAAAGAAGCTGGAATTACTACTCAAACAGATCAGTCCAACGAAGCCTTCCTTGGAGCTTCCAATTAATCCAGAACGGTACGTTCACAATTTTTCTTCTCTGAATCTGGACAAAGTATTACTCGAAGTGCTATCGGTAGGTCCTAAGTTTTGTTGTCCACAGCTTAACACTAGGCAGCTGGACTTGGAGGTGCAATTTGAGAATTTGTTTGCACAGGTGTCTGATCTCGATCCTACCTCGATGCTAGATGCGGAACAATTGAAATCTACACCAGTGAATTCTTACTATCAGTACTTAAGCTGTAGTCCGGGCTCAAAACAGTTTCTCATGAGGGAACATCTTTTGGTGGTGAAAAATTTGAGGAGAAATGAGAACATCTTAATTTCGAAGTCTGATAAGGGTGCTGGTATCGTACTGCTTAACAAAGCAGATTATATTAACAAAATGTACACCATATTAGAAGATCAACCCAAGTTTCACAAAATAGCTAGTTAAAAAGATAAGACCCCTCAAATCGAGTAAGCAATATTGTAATCCTTACGCTGTTTAAAACAGAGGGGAATTATTGATTCAGCTACATTTGAAAGAATTCGCCCCACCGGAACCATGATTCCCAGGCTGTATGAATTACCCACAATTCATAAAATTGGGATACCACTCAGACCAATTTTGGGTATGTCTAGCTCTCCATACCACTCATTAGCCAAATGGTTATCACAACTACTAGATCCCGTCAGGCGGAACCTTTCGACCTACAGCTTACGCGACTCATTTGATCGGGTGAATACAATCAAAGATATCAACTGGAGTGGACAATCGATGTTTTCGTTCGACATCGCATCCTTATTTGCAAGCGTCCCGCTAACAGATATTATATATTTCCTATGTGATTATATCGAGGGTACTGACAGATTCAGAGCCGAACTCAAACAGTTACTCTATCTGTGCGCTCACAACGCACAGTTTAAGTTCAGCGAACAAATTTATCGACAGAAGAACAGTGTCGCAGTGGGATCGCCGTTGGGACCACTGTCTGCAGATGTTTTCATGACGAAGTTAGAAAACAAGCAACTGAGTTTGGCGGTAGGCCAATGTAGTTTTTATAAGAGGTACGTGGACAACATCTTTTGCATACTCGATAACAACGTAGATCCGACTGGTGTATTGGCTAGATTCAACGCCGCGCACCAAAATTTACAATTCCCGTTGGAGACCGAAACAAATAATCAACTAGGCTTTTTGGATGTACGTTTGCGTCGCCAAGCGGATGGCTCAGTTCAACGCGCGATATACAGAAAGGGCACGTGGAATGGTCAGTACATTCATTTCAATAGTTTTGTGCCACTCGCCCTGACAAGAAATCTAATCATCCGTTTGACGGACAGGGCTGTAACAATTTGCACGGATGATGCTATAACCGAAGAATTGGCTTTCATGCGTACAATGTTCATACAAAATGGCTACCCGGAAAGGTTCATAGACAGAGCTATGCAACAACAGATTGAAAGGGACCGGCTGTATCAAGCGAAAAAGAAAACTGTACACATCGCGTTACACTTCAAGGGTGACACGCTAGCTGAAACTATCACACGTAAACTCACAAGGGCAAGTTAGTGCAACATTTGCGCTGCCAAATTACTTGTCTATTCCACATCCAATCCGGTTTTGTGCCCACGTCTAAAAGATAAAGTGCCTGTTTTTGCAGCTTCATTTTGTGTATACTCATTCACCTGTTCCTGTGGAACCACTTATGTTCGCCGCACGATCAGACGTTTATCTGAACGGGTTCGGGAACAACACCCAGCTTGGTTCAACAGTGGAATAACGAAATCTGTCAACGGTGCCATACTATCGCACCTGGTGGATTCCAATCATTATGTTGATGTGACGGACACATTTCGCCCAATCTACCGAGTTAAAGCCACCAAGTCGGGGGCAGTGAAGTGTAGGATTCTGTCCACAGCTGAAGCTATTGGAATTCGACTGTACAACCCACCGCCCAGAAACGTCTTGTTCAGGCGTTGAATCTCCCATGGCCAACCCCACACCCTGTTCTATAACTGTTGGTGAAAAATGGGGCAGACCAAACGATCCACATTTACTTGTTTTTATAAGGAGCCAGTTAACAATCAGTGGATCACTCTTATCCATGATAGCCAAGTGAGCCCTCTAGTGCTTGTGATTTCTCAGTTCCATCGCTTTGTTGATGAGAGTCAACATCAGGTTAACTGGATCCCATTGTTAGTTTTTGCATAGGATTGATTGCAAAGTTTATTCGTTCTGTGAGGTTGCGACCAAGTGTGAGTAGTGTTCCAATGCTATCAATCAGACCACCATACTACACATTAATGTTCACTGTTGCCACACACACCAAAACTACATTATGAGATCATTCAACAGGTTACAGTTAAATCTCCCATAATGAGTCACAAAGCGTCTGCTTACAGTATGTAATCAACTGACGTTATTATCAGTCACCATAGTGGAATTATTTGAAAGCCGTTTAATTTATTTTGTCTAAGTTCATTTTCGAAACATGACTAATGCAGACTCTAACTTACATCTACTTTAAGAACACTAACCGTCTGCTATGAACGAACACTATCCGGAAAGTAAATACAATATCGAACTGAGTTTTCTCTGGTAGAGTGATGGAAGCGAGGTGACTGAGCGGTCACTACAGTGCACGTAGCACATACAGTCAAACGCAGTCTTATGTACTCCTGCTGTGGCAAGACGTAGGACGCTAGATGAATTCGAATAAAACGAGGTTACTGTTTACAGGTAAGTGAAGTTGAACCTGCTTGTGACTGATATACGAAATCACAGATCAAACTGTACCGGTCGTATTCTTCTGCGGAGTCAATCTCCGCGGGTGGATCGCGGTACATGAAACCCACATCATATACTTCCTTTAGGCGAGTGAGCTGTTGAGTCTATCGATTGGCGACTAGTATATCAAAGATTTTTCCGTAATTATTAAAAAACTAGAACTAGGTAATGCCACAGAAACCAATTAAAGAGCGTTTCAGTATCGCTTATGCTCTGATAATCGACTGGTGATAAAGGCGAATCTACAAAACCAAAAATACCGTAACCTACTTCAGGAAAGAATACCTTAACGGAAGCTGATAGTGCTTGGTGACGGGTAGAATTTAAGTTTGGACAGTCTTAATGATATATGAAGCTACTGACATGACCTAAACAAGTAAATGACGTGTTTTTAGTGAGAAACAGCAAAAAGTAACCATTGTTTACGGCAAATTCACAGCTAGGAGTCTCAGTGAACTGACCAGATGGAGTGGTGAACTAAGTTTCAATTCCTATGTTGTCACGTTGGAATAGTTTACCATCATCTACTGTGCTACCTATGCCTTTCTTTAACGAAAACGCTGTCCTCATAATTGTGTACACAGTTACAAAGTGCTATTTCTACTTCATAGGGCACGTGCTGAACAAGTCAACCGGCAGCTCCAATTTAAACTCGGTTGGTAATTTCTGAGACATACTTCTCGAACGAATATACACATTATGACAGGATATATGGATCTACAGCTGTTTAAGGTTGTCATATGACAAGAACATTGTAGTCTGATTCCAACTGTGCTTAGTTCTTCTGTTATGACGTGTTGGAATTTTGACCAAAGACAATCAAGTAAAAAATATTTCGTAATCGGTGCTATCGAATGAAAGCATTCCAAAATTAATTACTAATCTTATGGTGCCTACTTTTTTTACTTTCTGCCGAAAATGTTTCAGAAATACAAACATTTCTGTCCTGATTGTGGTATTTTGATTTACAGTAAACACAAGTGATTTGATAAAACATGGGTATGATGGGTTTAAAACAATACAGATATATCGATACAAAAACCGAATGGTAGTGTAGGTATGGCACACGAAAAAGAATTTATGGTCAAAAACGTTTTAATAAACAATCGTACGCAAAACATTTAGTTTTCTGTAAACAATAGGAATCAGGCAAACCCTTGAAGTACTCAGTTTCCTAAACTGGTATTCATTATACGGTTGTTCGTCCAGAAATACCAACTGAAGCGATGAGAACAATAACGTGGTGAACAAGACTTGTTTTCCGTGTTTCATCGTCAAGCTAATTACGACACAATAA
>JTDE01000066.1:14433-44946 GCA_014338405.1 Paragonimus skrjabini miyazakii | reverse complement strand
GCAAAGTCGTGTTTGCGTTCTTCGTTCCGTATGCTCCCATACGTTGTAATGAATGTGTATCAATAAGCAGCTTCCTACGCCAGGCGTCTTCCGCGGTTGCGACATTACCCACTTCAATTCCGGAAGTATTAATATCTACTACAGCAGAACTAGTCGGTACCTGTATCGGCGAGTAGACAAGCAACTCTCAGAATGATCGATACACTCGGCTACGCGCGTGCACAACCTGATGGATGGCCGACTTACAACTCCAGAGTAATTGGTTACAAAATACAATCTGACAATAGGTCATCGTTCCAACTTTGTTAACTTCTCAAGCCTGAGGTTATGTAGCGTCCACCCAGAAGTTGTATTCAATACACATAGATTAGTTAATCAAACGAACATACCCAGTGTTGTGAGCACAGAAGCATTAACTTTTTACATCAGTTTACTTTGGCAGGGAAACGTAGACCTCCTTCTCTGCTATTGGTATGTATTTAGCAAATTTCTTGTTAGCAATCTAGCACAAAGCCATGTTGCTCGTTCACCATTAAAAACAATGAATACTGGCATTGGCGCTTTTATGCACCATATAAAATCAAGCCAAATGAATGATATGTTTATACACTACGGGCGGTGAATTGTCAGATCAGTATTCTCACCTCTTTTACAAATGGGGAAAAACTGGCAACGTCCCTGAATCATAAAATAACAAGTATAACCATGAAGTTTCAGGCAAAGTTACAGAATACAATCACAACGGGTATCAATGGTGAAAAGTTCTACTGATTTATTTTTGATGTAATTTAATAATATGAAGGTTGTATTTAAACGGAGGTCGAGCCAAATAAGAAATAACGAGAAAATATTAAGATCGAGCTTGTGTAAATAAATGTTTGCACCGAAATCTAGTAAAATTTATGGGAAAACATTCACATGAATCTAAATATGGAAGGTACGTTTTTTCAGACAGTCTTCTTCTGAAGAATGTTCGCACATTGTGAACTGATGACAGACAGTAAACTGAACGAACTGTTTATAGGAAATGTCACTACGAATGGTTTAATGTTTTGAGGATCCAGTAAAAAGTACAAAGTCCTTTGAGAACAAACCAAGGAGAAGTGGTGAACCATATGTTCATTGAGAGGGCACATGGGTCTTGATAAATTGACTAACCAAGCGATTTGGAATAGAGAAAGAATTTAAGCGCCGGATTTAAAACCTGAGCTCTTGAACTTTGGTGTAAACATCATTAACATGCAGTGATTATGTTACGTTGCTATACAAATTTACACTCAGATAGATAACGGAAGACAGTGAAGATAAGCGTTCAGTTTTGTTTGAACGGTAAAATCAAATTTGTGCGATATAATGCACTTGGTGTTTCTGCGATTGACCAGGTGACCTCACCAACTTTACTCCATACTTTTGTAATCTTTTGCTTTGATCAAAATAATAACTCCTTCAACTGGTGTAAACTAAGCATCATCCCTTAATTGTCAGCTGTAACATACCGATAATTCAAACTGAATACCACCAACACTCGATCGCTGTCTTCTCATTCATATAACACCACCCCCCTCTATCCCACTTTGAAAGTAAGCACTAGAGACTCGAGTTTCCCTCTTATTACAGCTAATCAGTAATACACATCCCTGTTCAACTTGAATTTACACTCCGGTCTTTATGGTTATGAGACAAGACTGCTAATCATAACGCAATTGATCCCATACTGGATATGACAGAATCGACATCGTACATGTGCACAGTTGGTTCAATGAAGTCTGTAGCTCCAAAGTAACTGAGGAGTCATGATCACGTTTCGTCTTCTTTTAAAATGACCAGAAAACCTGAACACTATTCATGCGAGGCTCACAGTATTCATAGGATTCATAGGATATTTACAGATTACAGAAGGCTCAAAAAGCATACGCATATGTGAAAGTGTGTTGGACAATTAAATCATTGAAAGTGATCATTCGATCATGCTTGAGGTGAGACTACCGAAGTTGTGGTTAACACGCTTGTCTCACGAACTCGAAGGCTGGAATTCAAATTGCACCCCAAGAATGTGGATTTGCACTATATATTTTTACATAAAATGTCTGAAGCATGGTGAAAGCAAGAGTTAAATGGCAACTACAGGTGCACCACGAGACAATAATAAACGGATATCCTCAGGGTGTGCAAAGTCAACAGGAGTGTAGAATGGGGACCCTGGAAAGAGTAATCATTTCTGCTATGTGCGACGTCACCGGGAACCACTGCGCTAGCTTTGTTGGTCATGCTGAACTAAGTTCTTATGGGAGTACAAGTCTGAGTGGTGCAAACAGATTACCTGATTGTTATCACTCAACCAAAGACAGTCGGCCGAAGTGTTAGTGCGACCACTGATTTGGTTTCAAACAGGTTGTGGGTCAGCTTGTATGCCTGCCTGTACCCCACAAACACTCCTTCTAAGCATTGTAGCCTTGATGGTTATCAGTAGATCACTACCACAATAACTCCTTGCAACAACGTGACTAACAATGTGTGTTCGGCGTAATCGATGGTTTAGACTTTAGTGATTGTTGATCCTGTTCAGCTGATGGATTTTGCGTTTCGGCTAACAATTAGCTTTGATGAAACACATATGTATCGGAATTAACTTGAGGCCTAAATATCAAGCTTCATTTGTTCTTCAAACATCGTTATTTAACCTTGAATGGAACTAAATCATGGAAGGACAGAGAGCATTTATTTCAACAGGAGCCGGCGTAAAGTAATTACGACCGCATGAACAAATTTAATCCTTATAGAGCTGGCAAAAGACATCACAAGTAACGATGGACCCCCTTGCCATTGTTTGGAGAAAAAACGTTCGCGTCCATTTCGGCAACTCATTTTGCAATTGCTCGGCGGAGAATTCATTTTTAAAACAAACTTATTTTGAATATATTGTTCGCCAAACTAAATTCTCTTACTGGTGACGGCCACAGAAGTTCTGTTATGAATATGGAGTTTGTAGCGACGAGTAACGCTCACAAAACCGGTCTGCCGCGATATCCATGCTATTCGATAGCACGAGATTCCTTCTGTGTTCAAGTGAATCACCACAGTTTGTTCACGGTTAACAACTCTGACTGCATATCTAACATCAGATGACTGTCAGTCAAATGTTGTATGGTTGTGTATATTGGAGATCCGCATTATGTGCAGTCGTGACGATTAACGGCCATATTTGCACTATAATTCCTGCATGCTTATATGCGGCAAATCTGACAAATTTTCATCTCGGACGTTGTCTTTTAACTATAAACAACCAATAGTTAATTCATCCGATCACACAAAAGAAATATTATCGCTCGTCAATCAGTATGTCATAATTCACTCACATTTCCGGAGGTTAAATAACCTTGGTAAGTCAATGAACTGCATTCGCGTTTTATAGCAATTCTCAACAAAAGCTTTTTAACAGTCAAGCTCAAGCCAGAAATTATTGCTAATTAAACTTTCTCCTAAATACATGGAATAGAATGTCAGTATTGATGAGTAGTAGGGGATTGTGATTTTCATATAGATTGAACATCACCCACAATTGATCGCAGCTGTCGCATTCCCATAGACTTTCCAGTCGGCCCGTTTCGAAAAGCAGAAGCACTAGACTCGAGTTTCGCTCTCATTAGAGCTCGTCAGTAGTGCATATCATCGCCACTGCCGGGACTTGAACCACGGACATTCAGTTCATGAGGCAACCGTGTTTACCACTGCGCCATTGACCTCACGTTAGGCACGACCAAATTATCATATGAGAACGCTCATCCACTTTCGCTTGTGAGTAATGGTCAGGTTGCCCGAATGTCAGTATTGTTGACTGTTTGCATCATCTAAAAACGTTTAAACAAAGCATCCGTCTTATTGTTGACAGCAAAGAATGCGGATGGCGCAAGGGTTATTTATTCAGGAAATCAACATGTGTTTTATACGTTTAAACAGAAAGCAAATAAAAACATTCATCTGCGCACGATTTTGGGCCCAGACCTTCACGGTTGCTACAGACGCCAATGCTTACTTCCCTTACGTTCCATCATGTACCAAGAATTATTTTATGCTATACTGCAATCCAATGTTTCTTGTATTTTTCCTGTGACTACTTCAATGTCGAAATCTATGTTTTGGTGCCCACTACTGAATAGCAGTGGTGTGAGTTGTATAGCAAGATCGCTCCTCCTCACTACACTGAGTTTGATTATTTATTTAGGTTAACTGCAACTTTCTGATAGACATTAACCAATTGCGTTTGACGTAAGGTGATCATCAAATGCAAATTCTTGGCTTTGCGCCGACTGCCAATAAATGACATTTTGTAAGAGCGTCATTTCACAGGATCACATACAACTACATAATATGTTCGCTGGACAGAGAAAAGATCATTAACAGGAATACATTTAAGCAGTAGATGTCAGAAAAAACGGATGCACGCAATAACAAGAGAACGTAAATAGTGGCAAGCTACACTGTATGTTAGAAAAACATTTGTTCGCAGTCAGCCATCAAGTTGGGTCAACTAAAGGAAAGTTTGAAACAGTCGGGTATACTTTTGAATAAGTAGCCTATCTGTCAGCTGGTTTTGCAAGTACCCGATGGTCAGTCTGACTCTCGGGTGTTTACCATTTCATTTGCAGTAGCGAAAACGCTTACAAAGGTGGAACATTTGACCGTCTACGTCACTGAGTGGGTGAAAATCCTCTCGAGTGATTACATTCGGCGGTGACAAATAAAGAACTGTTGATTCGATCCTGTACAAAGACTAAGACTTCGTTGGCAGTTAAATCCATCCTAGTAACGGATAAATGAATAGCACTATCGACAAATAAATACAGAAGATATTGTATTCATACAACAGACACACTTTCTGATCGGTTGCTAAAACGAACTAATTCACTTGAACTTTTAAATCACGAAGATCGTTGATTGATTTCAATCATCTGTTAAAAGGATACCCCATTGCATAGGTTCAACAAAGCCTGTACAAACAATGCACCCGACCGCACTTAGCCAGCCAAAAGACATACGTGAATGTTAAAGCAGTGATCAGGCGTGGGTGGTGTTCAACTTATCACTGACAAAAACCACCAATACGTAACACCAATCAGCTGTGACTTCTGACTGTTTTTCAGTACCTGTTGCAAAGTAAACAAGCATTGTCAGCTAGTTTACCCATTTCTGCCCGTAATTTGAAAGTTGGAAGGACATTAGTGGATAGCGCAAACGTTATTCAAGCCTTTCACTTTTACCCACCACTTGAGAGATTGATAATCGGGGTAGATAAGTGCTTCGTTCCGCGTAATGAAAAGGGAATTTATGGGGGGCATTTTGCTGTTTTCAGCAGAGTCTGCAGATACTGTATTCGCAGTTGCGCTTGTGTCAATCAAAATGACTCGAGCCTCTATTTATTTGCACTTCTGTACCGATCATCGTTTGCCAGTTACCGGTGCTCCATAGTGCCCTGAACGTGGTCATTGGCAGAACACCTTTCCTCTCCCAATATCCACGTGGTTGCAAAATGTTCAAGTTCATAGTATTTATCGCCTAGTTCCTCGTATGCCAATAAAGCCTACAAAGACATTCGTAATTTCCGTGGCACCGCTTTTGCAGTGTTAAGTACTGACCGGCGTTGTAGTGATCGGCACATGAGTATCAAAGAATAAATTGCCCATTTGCATCAGTTGTTTCAAGATATAGCTACTGTGTGTCGTCTACTGCCAGTAGCGTTCTCGTTAAAAGCTGGACTTACATGTTATCGCGAGTGAATCAACAACTTTATGTACCACATTCAATGATCAGTTCAATGGCCGACTGTTTTTAAATTCCAAAATCATCAATGCATCATCATCAATGGTTACCGTATCTTATGTCTTGTCTAGCTTTGAGTAGTTAATATCCTTTTTGCACCCCCAGTGTGTGAATTCCGGCTCAGGTTCTCGCGAGGCAATCGTGCAGAAAACTGTCTCACCGAATTTATTTTAGATAAGATCAAAACCGGGTAGCGGGAAGAATATTCACCACTGACGAGCAGTAGCATGAGGAAGACTCCGGTCAGTAGCCAAATTTCGAAATAGGTTGACTGAAATGTCCAATAGAATCTGGTTTGCTCTCTGGCTGGCTAAATATAAAAAATGTATCACTTTGAGAATTTAAAATCTATACTTAACTTATTTACAAACGGCTCTCTCAGAAACAGTTGTCCGGATTATTTCATAACGAGATACAATAAAATTGCTCTGGCAAGCCACAGCCGTATCTCAACAATCAGGAAAAACGTTGACTCTGCGGCTCTCATTCTGACATAACTCAATGATTAAATTAGTTAATCTCCATTACGATTCGATTTTGACAATCGTCACCGACAGATACGTAGAGAAGCCGACTCATTACTAATAACGTGTTGAACTTAAATATGTCAAACTGAACCCCTGCCCACTACCAGTTACAAATCGTTCTGTTGCATAATTAACGACACAGAACTTACGTTCAGGTGTTCTTCTGAACGGAACAAGCAGCATTATTCAAGATGAACTAAACAAACCTATTAGCAGTTTGACAATGTCATATCCCGCGCATTCTATTGGCCAAATTCATACTGGATTTTATTGTTGTTTCGAATATCACATTTAGCCAGATCACACCAGTTCACTAGTATATAATAGTTACAATCAAAAGAATCACCGTTCGATTATACAATCTATTTTTGTGTGGATACAGCTAATTCGTAGAAAGCTGGCAACTCTCACGACCCTGATCAGATGACTTGTCACACACAGTCACATCAATGAGGCAAACTACATACGTGCAATTAAGCCCCCTTTATAGTGACCCGAACTCGAGCGGCCGCAAGGTTTTTTACTTTGACGCTTCTGACCACCTCAATCCGTATTTCCTCTCACTGTTTCTCATAAAAGCACTCTAATAATCTCTAAAGGGGTATCGATTTGATGAAGAATTACACCACATCTTGCCGCCATCAAACGTCATCGTTAGAAAGCTGTCGGACCATAGTTACAAAGAACGGTTCGTTTCACCCAGCTGTACGGTTTAACAACTTTTTTCTATCGAGAAGGAGGATAAGTACATAAATGCAGTGTTTGGTCAACGTTGTGTTCCATAATTCGGCCGTACCCAGCTCGATGTTCTTCCGAGCGCCATCACAGCCACGGGCCTGTCGAACAGTAAGAGACTGTGCTAGATTGACCAGATGCCACGGTACTGAGCAATTGCTATACCGTACCGTATTCGTTGGGATTGCAGTCGACTGGATAGAACCAACAAGAACGACGTGGCAACTGGTTCTTAGAACTCCGCCTATGCTGCGTACTGGAGATATCGGTATTAACCCTACTGTTGGATAGAAATGCTTCGACATTTCAGTTTGCAACATTCGTCAGACGATTGGTAACGTTTCGGCAAATTACTGTTTTCATCAACACCTATTTATTGGATTTCTGCTACAAATATTTTCTCTTACCCAATTTAGTCAGTGGTACTACCTGTTGTAAACCAGGAATACATATTAATATATTCGAATGATTTTCTAATCTGTCTATTTGTACAGGATCGCTCGTATGTGCTTAATAGCTTGTTTTGATCTGACTGACTGACATGAAATATGGAGTCAACTCACTAATCACTTCTTCGAAATCCCGCATTATGCTTGGTGATAAACTGAAACCACTATTGCGATGCCCTTACATAACCACGAAAGATGATCGTAATAAGCAACTATACGAGTCAGCATGAAATGTACGTTGTTTCAACTCAGTGTCATCTGGCATTAAATTGAAGATATCTAATCATATTGCTAGGGTCCATCAAGTTGAAGGCTGTTTGATCGCATAGTTATCAGTTTAACAGGCAGACTGACTTCAGTGTCCTGTAATTATCGACCAAGTTATCGATCGATCATACAATTACAAACTCGCTTACACATGTGTAGGCTGCATAGCATAGACACAGCCTCCAAATTACACCAAATGGGGTTAGTGGTCTCTGAAACGATAATTATTCGACAAACTCAACTGAATAGGCGTGTAAGAATCGCTCAAACAAGTAGTGTGGGTTTAAACGCGAGATTTGTAGCTCACGTTCTAAATGGTTTCGATTACTTTGCAGTTAGTGGAGAAAAAACGGACACTCAATACAGTCATTCAACCGGAGTGACTATCTGTTCATCGTGGTCACAACAGGTAGTAACTAGCTAAGTCACGGTTGAATAATTTGTTGTTTCTGACCCTTAGCTTAATTACTGTTTGTATGAGTATAAATTACGATATTGGTTACTGGGGTATGCTGGCAATTAATCAGTATACAGACAATGAATTGCGTCATGTAGGTCTAAAATGAAAAGGTTTCAAGTCAGCACAAACGCCTCTCTGAAGCAGTGATATACTTGGATATCTGGATGTCGTGTTTTGGAAGCGGTCCACTTGGAAACTTGCACCCAACTTGATCAACTTCCAGGCACACTGTCAACGATCTGAAAGAGGTCTTTTCTATGAGATTAGTTAGACAAGCACACAGCAAGTGTGATTTTGAACTGGCCTGATCGTACTACTGTTCAACCGTGAACAGTGACGTTCAGACTATCCGTGTCACAGTTGAAGAATGTTGAGCATCGGTAAGAAACTGTGCTCACACACAACCTCTTTTTAGGATAAAAGAAAAAAATCTGAATGGTAAGATGGAGGATGGGATCGAACTGGGCGACTGGCAACACAACTTTACAGTTATTTTTAAAACACACTGAAAAACCAACTTTCAAATAAAGTTACTTACCGATTCGTTTTATTTATGGACCATAGTTCCCTCGAGTTGTATGACTTAGCAGCTACTTCGTACTGATTAGTTCTAGTTCAAAGTGATTCCCCTAGATTACTTATGATGTCGAAAAATGACACTGTTTGTCGTGGTCTGACAGAGCCCAAGCGATTCCAGCTATCTGCCACGTTTCAGACGACTCATGTAAACTAGTCCACAGGTAAAAGTGTAACCCAAAAGGTATGTAGAATTATTTCCGTTCACGGTGGTTATCTTCATTTCAGCTAAGCAGTCTATGCTGGCGCTGATGAATGTTTTTAGTGAACAAATAAAACCTTAAAAAGTAAGTAACATTTGGAGGGAAATTTTTATAACATAGCTCACGTGTAGTGATCTGGAGATACTCCCGGTCTACCTGCTGTACGATGTGTAAAATCCTTCCCAAAATCTTAGCTCACATTGTACACAGGACCTTAAGGATCTTTGCCTGCCGTCTGCTTGATGTATGCGATCGAGTTTGTTCGTTTGCATGCTTGTCGGCCAATACGCGCCAATCGCGCCAGATACATTCTTCCGGCTTGCTCGCGCGCTCGATGTTTGGATCCTTAGCCTCCCTAGCTACTTCCGCGTATTGGTGTCGTTTAGCGCTGATCAAAACCAATTATAATTATCGCATATTATATTTTCGGTTTCAATAATTGTTTGTATTTTCATTTCGCATCTGGTATTGCTGCGTGCACCCGAGAAAATGTTAATGTAGTGCACGTACGCACTAAAACGTGTGATGTTTTTCCACCAAGTTGCGCAAGTCATTGTCACGAGTTAATGAGTCATTTCGATTCACGTTTGTCTGTCGTCTAATCTTCAGTACTATGTTTACGAATCATTTCTCACTGGAGTTCTTTGTTTCTGGCTGTCCCTACCGTGGTCATATTGCACCACCAATTAACAGTGGCTTTCACAGCTTTGCAGACACAACGTTTTTCACATTGTAGTGCATCATCCTCTGTACCGTCATCCTAAAACAGTTTACTTTGATAATCACGTAGATAGTTAAAGCAATCAAATCATAAAGTGTTGAATATTACCGCTGTATAACATACAGCCTCGTTTGTCAGTAGTATAGCACGACTGGTACGCCCCAACGCCAGGAAGATTATGAACTAGAGGCGAACATTAGAAACGTGTATGTGCACTGTGTAAAAGGTGTCATCAAACAGAACATCGATTTACTAATGCTAAAGATATGAATATAAGGAAACTGTGCAAAATATTATTTGCGTTTGTCGTTGTGTATTTTCGCATACTTGTAACGGATACCTTGCAATAAACAACTTCCCATGTCAAACGTCCTTGGTGGTCACAACATTACTGTTTTACCACAGCAGCTTTGGAAACCCGAACTCATTCGGTACAAGATACTAGATGCTGTCGTACCGGTAGACCGGGTTTATCTGGGATGCCTGTGACAGAACTATAATCAGCACCGCAGAGAACGGATCGGTCGTGAACATGTTTCGAATTGTCCTACCACATCTAAGAGATAGATTTCATATTACCCAAAACGAAGTTTGACAAACTGAGGTGGATGAAGAAGAGGACATTGCCCAAAGGTTACTGAGACATAAATAAGCTAGTTAAGGCAAACTGGTTCATATCAGGAATGACTGGACGATTGGCTACAGTAGCCTGGACCTACTAGTCAAGATTTAGACTGCGAATCAAAGACCAAAACGTATGACTGCAAACTTATTTACGGCTGCATAGCACGAACTGTATCATCTACCGTGTACACAGTATAAAACAGAATTAATGGGGCGAGAGGCTACTTACAGTTAATTAACATTAACAAATTTCCTAATAAGGACAACACACTAATATGAATGTTTAGCTGCTCCAATTTATCGTGGGTGGACTGTGCAAAATTTCGAAGTAGAAGTAGGCAACTATCGCCTGGTATTCACATACGATAGGCCGATTGTTATGAACAGTTCTTTGAGAACCCTCCATATAGTGTTTACCTGTGTGCTCTACATTCGATTTTCGCGCGTATTTGTTGGCTCGCGTAGTCACAAAAATATCACACCACGCAAACGAAATGTGCAGATCGCTTATCGATCGTTTTGGCCGTCTGCGTATGTGTTCGAGCGTTATGCGTGGGCAAGTGCACATGGTTTGATTGTAATGCCAACATATTTCACACCAAATTCTAATTTTGCAAAAACACTCGTCTGGCTCACAGATAAGGTTGTTTTATAGGTGACCTGTTTAATCCAACTGAGTTTTCTGACCAACACTAAAAGCACGCGCCACAGCAATTTAAAACATGAAGGTGCACGTTGTTATTGTACTGTTTTTCACGTTCAGTAACGTGCCGTAGCAATCTTGACCAAGAATTGGATCTGAAGTATGCAGCCTATTAAGTGACAATCACCAGAGGAGAACCAAAAATATCCCACATTTGAACAACACTTTCGCCCTCGAGTAGACTTCCCATCCGGTGTTTTTTCTAAAAAAAAGCACTGAATTTAAGTATAATTAACGCTCAAATTCATCACTAGAGAAGTATCTTATCGTCGATAAGTTCTAGCGGAAGCGAATCTCGAACACGATGTTTCTCTCGAATGGGCCGAGTGAAAAATTTGAGTGCAAACCAAGGGTTGTCCGCCGGTGACGTTTTAACTGACACCTCATCCAATCGTCTTACTGTCCAAACATATGCTATAGAGAAGCGGTTAACGACGGCTCAATCATTAAATACAACATATTTAAAATGGTAAAATAAAGAACATCGAAGTTATTTCTCAGAGAAGTGGGCAAACTTCTGTCACGAATGCCTTTTTGAGTACACCGAGGTGTTTTGTGGTTCCATCTTGATCTTACTGTGGTGGTTTAGTAAACCGGAGGTGCGAGTATTCCAACACTGCGGAATACCTCAACACGGTTGGAAAGTACGTCCAAAAGCCCACAGTGAGCGGATCGGGGACAGCATGGGAGGCCGGATGCGTCATCGCTCAACTGGATAGACGACCAGATTGGGGGGCGCGACTATTCCAACACTCGGAGGTATATCTCGACACGGTCGTAGAACATGGTCAAAGCCCACAACGGGTATAGATTGCGGACAACCCGAGCGACCGAACGAGCCCTCAATCAACGAATTCGGGGGCAAGGCAGACAGAAAACCTCCCGATAAAAGGCGTTGATCACGCACAAACCGGGCCGAAATGTACACGACGTGGGAAAGGATACCGGGGGTGTTGTGGACTGGAATTCTGACTCATAAAGGCGAGCCCGCGCGTAGCATGGTAACCAGCGCGTTGGACAATAAAGATTGTGTTATATTCGACGCCATTTCGTTACATTACTACAACGAAAGGTATGTCTCCGCCGGGGGACTACATGCAATGATCTAAACTGAACCATACACGCAGTGCCTAGCGCATGTCTTGTGATCAGGTCGCAGAGTGTGGACTTAGGTGTCTACTAGCCTGTTCGGTTGGTGTGCGTTCGCTTTAACGAATGAGCAACTCCCTATGTTGACCACGTGTACTTCTCCTTAAAAAAATGCAATGGCAAATTAAATGTGATTCGTTAAACAAAGCATTTGATCTTGGAAAGAGGGATGACAGCCATCTGGTCGAGCTGACAGAAAGGGACGCATCGGCATGATAATTTCTTGCATCTAAGCATGACACAAATGGAGATTCAACGTAGGGAAAACTTTGTTAATCTAATCGGACAGGGAGAAACAGACGTTCACCATTTTTGCCCCGATGGTCGCTGTTCCCAATGTCGTCTCCGCGACTTATTTTTATACCTTGCGATAATGAACCTTCGGGTCACTTGATTAACTGGACGTAATCCATCTCATGGTCGTTGCTTTCAGCTGATGCCAAGGGCACCTTTAGCGGTCTATCGAAATCGATGCCCCTAGAACCGAGGTAATGCGAGCTTTATAACATATGATCTTTGCCTGATAAGTCTAATCGAGGACAAAATTTGACTCTGGGTGCTGGTCTTAGGGCAACTGACAGAGTCTTGTTAACGAGTTTGACACTGCTGACAAGCAACAGGGAATTTTGGTTGTTATTAGTCGAACATCAAGCAAATTAAATGCAGCTTTCTCGTTTTCATAGACTGTGCAGACGGATGCTTTCGAAAAGCAGCTCTGTATTCAAGTTCTGTTTTTGTTAGAAGTCGACAGTAGCTCCTATCCTTTCCGGGATTTTGATATGGGTCACGCAATACGCACAAGTAAATGTGTTTGAGCCTACAATAATTCAGCCGCGCTAATTCGAGGTCATAGACACGGTAACATTGACATTAACAAAGGGTACTTTTGATACAGCTTACTCTCGGTTTATGACATGCTTGAAAGAGGGTTCGACCAACAGTTGTAATGTAACTTGAACACACGCAGTGTATACAACACCACCTACGGAGACGGTGTGAAAAAAAACATTTGAAGAAGAGCACCATAATCTTCGTATAACTCCAAAAGATTCTTAGTTAAATTGTCGTTATATGTAGCCTTCAGTATTGCTCCACTGGGCCAACACTCAAATCTTTCCTTGAGTTCATTCGAGACAAGTGATCGGAGCATCCCAGTAATGCACACTGTGAAATTTGAAAGAGGTGAGGATCATCGGCGAAAAACGTGTCCGTCCTGGTTTACATTCATTCTAGAAATTTCATAACATGGTACAAGTCGGGTGTTGTTGAGAAACTAATATCGGAACGATCTAAATCTTCACACAAGATGCGTGGCTTTTGAATTATTTTTCGCCGTGATTGTGAAAGAAGTAGCAATTTTATTCAGTTCAGAGATAGCCCAGTTGAGTTCTATAGATTTCCTGTCAGTCGGACTGAACTCCATCCACATTAGAACGAGGCTACCTGGATTGTTGTTAGTGCGATGTTTATTCTGGAAGCCCAAGCTAAGTAACTCTGGAATAGAATGCAGACAACTCTAGATTAAAGTTGTCTGAGATGAGCAGAGTGAATTGATGTCTTAAGTTAGCGGAGAGCACAAGGTTGAGCAATTTGTCAGCAAAATGTTGCCTAGTAGACGAATTACAGCCATCAAAACGAATTTGTACTTTTGTTACGGCGAGCACTGGTGTACTAAGACACAGGTCACCAAGCGACCGCTCAATCTAATTTACAGCACCATAAACCTCAATCTGTTTACCACAGTCCTCACTTTAAAAAAGGTATTATTTTGACGGTGGGTGAACCGTGAAACGCAAATTCATGTGTGATGTCTAGTGTGTTTGTCGTCAGCTGACTCTGTTGGGATGGGTGATGAGCAGCTTCCAACATTCTCTAACCAAAAAACATTTTTCGGTCAAAACTGCCACCCACATTCAGTTTTTCACGTTACAACACAACCACCCCATCTTAACTGAGTCAACTTACACGCCAGACGATCAGGTCGTTTCACCTTGTAACAAAAGTACACAGAAATATGTTTGCGATGAGCAAACATACTTGGCCACTCGATGACGGAGCTAGTTACTCTGGGTCACGGACTCTGAGTAGACAGGTCATAACAAACTACCGGCCATGCGGTCTGCGCGGTTTACTGGAAGGGCAGCTTTTCAGCTTAGACAAGGCGAAAGTGATATTGTTTGACTGATCAGAAGGATCACCGTTTAACACGAACTCCAATTCAAACTGTTATCAACACTAGATTGTACCAAGGTATACAAACTCCGGTAAGAATTTCATCAGCGGTTTCAATTCAAGAGGACAAACGGTTAAGAGAATATCTTCCTACGTTCTCTTGTTGGGCACCCAGTGAATTTATAACTTGGTCAAGCCCGTCAGCGAATGTTGACACAGTTAATGAGTAAATTCAATAAGATTTGCACCTTTCTCTAAATTTACCCTCGTAAACACGGGTGCACTTGCATAAAATTATTTGCAGTTATTTCACCAAAAGGAGAACGGTTATCCTTGTTGATTTGATGCAATTTCATCGCTGCGGTTAGCTTGCTGTTTCCTCACGCATGCTAGGCGAGAATATGTAAGCCAGTACGTGGAGAAGGGCGAACTGAATGTGTATATTCAACATCAAGCATGACTGGGGATCGTACGGGGTAGGTTCATCGACTGTTCCGGTCGAAGACTCATTTGATTAAGATTACAAAGCTGAACGATCGTGATGGCAACGCATCTGTTTCACTGGAAATCATTCTTCAGGTTGAATAGTCAAGTACAGCAGGGAAGAGAGAGTGACTCACAGGTAACCATTAGAAAGGAAGTAACTAACAGTCGTCAGCCTATGAAGGAAATTCTTTTTTTTTAATAAGAAGGTCTACGATGAACTCATAAACAAAGATTTCTAAAAACCCGTAAAATATGATATTGTCTGAAGGACACATTTTCATTTGTCGATCACCTAAGAGATCTCAGACTAAAAGACAAGAGAATGGTGATTTGGTGTAAGTTCACTCTTCATGGGGATTCTTTTAACTGATGTGATATTTAGTATTTATGATTTTGCAGTGGAGCGCAACATATCCCGGACACTACCCTCAATTGAAATTATTTGTACGTGAACCATGAACATTCAGTTTTTAGTTAGTAGTAAGCTACACTGATAGATGATGGGAATTCCATTGGGGGTCTGTACTCGCTGATATTTTTGTGATCTATTTAGAAACACAAACAAAAACCATGTATTTCACAAAGATTTGTAAAAGATACGATAACGACATATTCTTTAGATGACTCACGACAACATGCTGACCAACTCTGCGCACAACTCATCAGTTTTAATTGGAACACTTCATATACTACAGAAGTTTAACAGCATGACAAACTTTCTTTTTTAGATGTTGAAACCATCAGTCATTGATGGCGTATCTATCACTATAATGACGTACAAGAAGCCCACTTGAATAGAGCAGTAAACTCAATTTAAATGTTTCTCATCAACATCACTCAAATACAGCCTTGTTCGAGCCCACTTTAGTAGGAATCGTAGAATATGCTTTCCCGAAGCAACTGAGTAAGACTCAGTTTTCATTTATCAAATGCTTGTGCACAATGATTCCTCGGCAGACCTTATTTCGAAACAAATCAAAAAAAAGCGAAACGGTCATTATCTTACACAGGGACCTCCTGCCCCTTATGCATAACCTTGCCATATACACCTGAGGATAGAACCGCCCTGGTCTAACTAAAATGTGCAGTCAGTGCTGTACACAACACAGTAGAATTAGACCTAGTAAACCAAATCACGTGATTGCTCAGCACACCGGGAGAAGAACAAAGTAATTTATTCACCCTGTCTAACATCAGTTACAAGTTAAGTACATTGACTAAACTGTAACAACGATTAGGATATGTATAGTGGGGCATACTCCAAAGTGATTGATCAACAACAAAGCTGACGCTGTCTGATTGTATGCCATAAGATAGCTTAAAGGGAGATAATACTTTCATATAGATTGAACATCACCCACAATTGATCGCAGCTGTCGCATTCCCACAGACTTTTCAGTCTGCCCATTTCGAAAAGAAACACTAGACTCGATTTTCGCTCTCATTAGAGCTCGTCAGTACTGCATGTGCTTGTCATTGCCAGGACTAGAACTCCGGCCACGCTTTGCATGACGCAACCGTGTTTACACTACGCCATTGACCTCATGTTAGGCACGACCGAATTCTCATATGTGAACGCTGAACCACTTTCGCTTGTGAGTAATGATCAGGTTGCCCGATCGTCTCGAGAGGAGACACAGTTACTGTCTGTTAACTCCAATCGATGACCCCTCGACTAAGATTTCTCTCCAAGTACTTTACCCAGACGGAGGAAGATTTTCGTATGTTCTATTGTTCAACGAATAAGTATAATTTGCTTCTTGTAAAAGCCATCCTTTGTTTACATAGACAGTTGATAATTAATCCAGCGCCACCATAATGTTAAGCGTTGATAGTCATGAGTTGTGGTCTTCTCCTAAATTTTTATTGTTAGTCGCGCTATTTATAGACGTTTACTTCATCCGTCTACTTTCATTTCAGTGCATAAACATTGTCCAGAAACATTCACTCACGTAGCCTTTTGGTTCTCGCACATTCCCGTCTGCATGATTGTTAGATCTATATTGCATACACAAGCATTACTCTGTTCGAGGTATTCAAACTTATAATTTTTGGCCCGTAATTGCTTGTTCCTCCGCCGACTAATTTACGTGTTATCTGTATCTTAACCGATGACCCATTCTTATATGGCATCTGGTTAAGCCAACTCACATTCATCAAGGATCATGTCCATTATGCCGTAACCGATGAGATCTGTCCAAAGGTCTCTGCTGAGTACATCTTGTGCAGCTTTAGCTGTATGCTTCGAACTGTGAGTATTTAAATGTACATTATTTGTAACCCGAAGTAATTCTTTTGTGGTTGTTCATTTGCAAGGTTTCATTTTGCTCTACCATTCTTACAGACTTTTCAGCCAGACAAAAAATTATTTTTTAAATTGAAGGCTGCGAGCAAATTTAAACGGCATTCGATATATATTGTATCATAACAACTAATCTGCAGTGATTTATTCGTTTTTTTGTGTTACCGTTTCATCGAATCAACTGAAATTCATTTACGAACGAATCGTGGTAGTTGTGGATGCGTCAGGACTCAAACACAGAATATCCTCTTATACTAGAAGAAACGGTTCGTTTAGTCCCATCATCTGTTCAGGTCCTCAGTCGACCGACCCGTCGGATGTGAAGTCATTCATTCTGTCACCAAAATTCAGAAACGAGGAAAGCGAGATGGTTTTGTAAATTTTGGTCAATAAAGAGCAGTGTGCGCAATATATATACTCACAGTTTTGTAAGATAGACGATATTTTATGAAAGACATTATTTCTGCGACGTTTATTGCCCAACAACCGCGTTAAAACAGCACGCCTGGTACATTTTTCCATCTTCATTTTGATGAACAACAAAACAGGAAACATTACTTTACAATTCAGAATTTTTAGCCAGCTTTATTTAAACGACTCTTATGTTAGTGAAATATGTTGAGTAGACAGGCGACTGTTGCTGATTACTTTTCATCTTGAGTTAATTCCGAACAGGATGACAAAAGGACCGCATTCAATTGTGTGGATTTACTAAGTCTTACCAGTGCGCCCCTGTTATGCGCTGTGGATTATTTATAGATCAGTCCAGTTAGGCAAACAAAAACCAACAGTTGGCTGTTTAACCGAGTGTGTTTGGTCAAGAAAGTCATTCAATTGGGTGTGTGTGGATTGTATCTACTCATACGTGTACCTCATGTGTAAAAATGTGTGAAGAAAAACTGTTCAACGATCCACTGAATAAGGGTGCTTTTTATTGTGCACTTTCAGTGGACGTTCAAGTGATCGTTAGCATCTGTTTAAGACCATGCACTTTAGAATCAGTATTTGGTCATGATTAGCTGTTTTATTAGGTCATGCTCAAATGAGAATTCGTGAAGCTGAACGTGTGTTGGACAAGTGGGGACTGGCATTCAAAAATTGGAATAAACATTCCTGTTACAGTGCGCAATACTTTACTTTACACGACGGTATATGAAGGATACCATATGGTTTCGGAATTGGTCAGGGAAAGATTTTGTTCTGTACACATTGATCTAGTACTCTACATCAAACATCTTGCCACAGACAACCAGTTGGACAGACAGTCTCAACAAATTTCTTCCTCTCCGTCATCCTTCTTATTTTCCACATCCCAAACCCTCCTTATTATCAACATCGTCATGGTCAACATCTGCAACAATACATCATTGGTTGATGATGATCACTGGAATCAGTATTAGTTGAGAGATACAACAGGGTTAATTTATGAAACCTAATTCATAAGCTTTCATCGCGAAATTCCATATATACGTCACTGAACTGTCCATACGTTTCAAAGACACGGTCACAGTGAGCGGAAGTAAAAAAGCCCCTTAGCAGTTTTTTCTGACCCGTTGCATTTATTATTTTTAATTCATAGACAGCTAAGTCAAACAGCAGCAGGATGTATGCCAGTGAACTGAACCATTTGCAACCTCTAATCGGGCCTTCATTCACAGATTGTGTGAAGCATGTGGCCTCCCGTCTGCTCGATGAACACGGTTTACGTTGTCTACTCGTGCCTGCCTCCATTGTTTACACCCAATCATCGGTTAACCACCTGTTAGCATGTGTATGTCGGATGAGAAGACGGCGAAGAGTGATCGTCACCACTGTAGAAATGATCATACCATAGAATTTCAATCGAGAGAAAGATAGATGTCGATACACGTAACAGTAGATTTAAAATCACACTGCGGCATGAACAGGCATAAAACAATGAAGTCTACGACAATTGGTTGCACCATTGACAACTTGTTCAGCCTTTTAAAGACCGAAATGAAAACAGTCAAGGCTATCCAAGTATAACTGTAATGTACAATGTGTTTATGTGCATAGTTAATAGATCTAATCTTCTGACGAACTAACAGCTGGGATGCCAGACGCTACATGTACGTGGACTAATCCGCTATTGTCAGCCCGAGTAGGTGCCAAATTCACCCGCTTGGCAGGTTTATCCAGAAATATTTCCAGTATACGAACTTTCATCAGCGTAGTCTCTAAGTTAGTTAAGCTCCTTGAGTCAATGGGAGATCTTCGTTAGTAGGTTTCTGCCTTGAAGTCAACATTGTACAGTTTTTATCACCTCCATTCTCCACGTTAGTGCCGCTTGATTGTGTGATGACATATTTAGTTATTTTGGTGGTGGTTAAATGTTTACATGTTGATTACACGGTTCAGGTAGATGTTTCAGTGTACAAAGCTTGAACTTAATATTGTTGTGACCTCAATGAACGCCTGACCTGAGAAGTTGTATGTTGCACCAAATCCATTATAGGATATGTGAAAATATGGGACAACGAACGCGAACATTACTTTGCATGGTTGACCTGTGTCCACATCCGTTAGCAGTAGTGCACCGTCGTTCTCTTTGGTGGTACGTTACACATAATATGCATACATGTTTGAAGTAACCGTTTCTGGTCCTTCGAGATCCTGGAGTTGGACCTGATTTTTCATCACCACGCTTACGACTCATGCTATACTACTCACAAACGAAGATGTATGTTATTCAACAGTACTATGAAGAACCTAAACCTTAGTCACCATTCTGACGATTGCTCACCTGGTGATCCAATCGTACCGTCCTTTGGTTAGTAAATGCCAACATATTGGCTGACCTACATTGAGGCGAATGAGGTGTGCATCCTGTAATTGGTTGCATCTCATTTCCAGCTGGTGACTGGTGGCTCATGTCAACTCATTTCTTGGTCATATTAAGTTAAATTGATTGTGACCCATCAAGTCTGCAGCTTGAGACTTCCCTCCTGATGCCTGTGGACTTGGCACATGGCTGAAAATGTTGACAGACTGTTCCGTTTTAAGGTTGATTCCCAGAATTTGTATTCCAAGTTAACGGCCAAGTAAACGTTCTGCTCATGGTTTGCGATAGAGACCATGACGTCACCTTGGCCTTAGTGTACACATGTATATGAACTACTCATATCCTCTACATGTTCATCTAGTTTGGGTTGAGATGCCAAACTTCGTATCATACATTCTACGTGATGTAAACTAAGGTATCCCTTTTGAAACTACAGAAGTACTCCATTCCGACATAGCTCGGGAACTATCACAAGATTTACAGTACCATCTACGACCTGCGTCTAGCGAGGATTTGAACCATCTGATGAATCATGTTGATTCACAACCAGAATAACTGAATGGCCTTCTGTTACGATAAGGGTAGACAACCTTTTGTCAAAACGCCGATTTTAGCAGATTTACGTCACACGGGAGCATCATGTAGTCCAAGCCCATATCAACCACAGTGGTCTTAAACACCACCTCTTTTTATCCACAGATTTGCTGGGCTGAAATAAATGTTCTGTATCCCACACGACTTGTGTCCACTGCCACTTGGTATCTACAGTATAACCAAATAATATAGCAGTTCAGCGACACAAGCAGATGGTGGTGAAATTTGGAATAAATGTGTGTATCCAAATATGCAAGTTAGGTCACGTGGTCTGCCTGGAAGCTGAGTTGGTGAACCATTCAGCAATCTATAACTTACACGACAGCAAAAATAAATGTTGACTCTTATATATCAAGTTGATCCTAGTCAAGGACTGGGCTGCCTGTGTCAGCTTCTTCCGAGCTAGCCGAAACACATAGGAGGAACTGCGTGCGGTTACAAGAATATCCAAACTGGAACCCTCGATCGTAAGCAGAATATCACAGTTCAATAGCGACTTGACCTCAATGAAAATTTGTTACTAATGTATGCTACAAAAGAGTCAAATGCCTACATGAGAGGTCGATCAGGAAGGCACTGTTGATGGCCAATCCAAGAAACGACCTCAGTGTGGTTACGTATTTTGGCTGGGTCAGTAAGTCGTCCGTGTCTACCGAGCATGAAATTAAAATAGTTGGTAGTGCGTGTTTTACCGCTCAAAGCTGAAACACGAATTGATATATACTACCCAAAACACAATAAAACATTACAGTAATTTGTTCAGATTCGCTCACATGAAGTTGTATAATCAGACGAAGACTGTTAGATCGAATGTGTGCATGACGTTTATAACCTGTTGTAGGAATTCTGACGTTGTTTTAAATTTAACATAGATTAAGTTGTACTTACATAAGCCACAAATTGTGTTCATCATTGGAAGCGGTTCGAAGTCTCCTTCAATCTCTGTGCAAACAGGCATCGTCAAGGTAACTGTGGGACCTGTTGAAGGCCGTCTAGTATGTTTGTCGTCTTGTGTTTTGTACGATGCGGGACGTTGAGTTCTTTGAAATGTTTGGTTAGTTTAAAGAAAGCCAATCCTAAATTTTCCTTCATTTTGCTTTTGCTGTGTACAGTGAACAATCGTGATTAACTTTTGTATCATAACTGCACGTACGAAATATTCATCTCCTCTCCCTCTCTTTATAAGTATTACTGCTTGTCTGTCAAAAATTTATTCGTTGGTCTTGTTCTCACCTTCATCTACACCCGGTTGTGTCATTGAGCTAATTTCATGTTCACTGGTGGTCGCTTACGAACTTGTGTTCGGCTGATCCATTGTGAATAACTTTTCTGATGCCTAATTTGTCTATCCGGTTAATTCACACGGTTAAATCAAGTTGAGATATCACTTTTATTGTAATTTGATCAAACAATACCGCATAAATTCCGATCCTTTCTATAGACTTTTCTGATGTTTACCTTAACCAGACCGTCTGAATAAGCGTTATTGGTATCGTCGATTACACGCTGTTGAATGAATACTCGTAAATCACCAGATGCGTTTTAACAAGTACTTTTGAAAAATATGGCACACTGGTCAACTGAGCAAAAGGCTTCGTTAACATCAATTAAAGGTCATGATGAGGTTCTTACGAGATGTTTTAAGCTGTTTCGTGGACTGTATAAATGCACATAGAATCATTGAACGACTTGGTAATCATAGCTTATGAAAAAATGTTGTCCGACTACTGTCAGCAATCGACTCTCTATTAGTCCATTTGGGAGAATGCAGGTCTGATTAGTCAGTACCATTTGAAAATTGATTTTGTATCGAAGTTCAGCCCTAGATGAGCTTCAATCTTTTTACAGCACCCAAGACTATGCTGGTGTATATTCTTGCGATGAGCACAGGATCAATCGAACAGTTTGTGACGAACTTGATAGAGTACTGAAATTTCAGATACAAGCTAACATATACTCGGTTGAAAGGGATATGCAGTAAGTTAGGCGAGTTCTTCCGCCTTAAACCAAACAGACTATGGTTGGTACCATCTGTTACGAATATGGCGTTGTATACTTGTCTCTTCTCGAATGGCAATTTCTAGTTCGATTCACGTGTGAAATACTCCTTGGCTATGAATACAGCACGCTCACTATGCGTCACTGGTTTGCATTCCAACGCAAGCTGTTTTTATTCGGAAATATTGCTAATGCCTAGAGCCACCTCTAGCTCGACATGCAATTAGCTCTGAATACTGATGTACTGATGCTATCGTTTGTATTTGTTTATTCACTAATGAAACAGAGTACTCGGTCCGTTTAGACGAATGCCATAAGACATCTATAAATCGAAAATACTCGGAAGATTAATTCCTAGGAGTTTGTGTTACGAGTGCCATATATGCCTCTTCAAAGGAAAGTTGGACAGTTTTTTTTTAATTGTTTGACTGCCAGTTGGTTGTGAGGCACAAACACTGAAACACGTACAGATACCGGGACTGTCCCCGTCCCAGGCAGCCTTATTTGTGTTCTCAAAATTACGCGGCCTGGCTTTCTCTAATTGCAGTTGCCAAGTGTTTTTATTACTTCATATTTTACCCCATTCACACGTAGCTTTATAGATGGAATAAGCTGGCTCCTGATTCTAGAACAGTTTTGTGTGCAGTTATAGAACTCTAATAACTCTATATTACATACAAGAGTTCAGCAGTTAACCCTGATATGTTTGTAATCTGTCAACAGTCCGTAGGCTTACATCAGTACAAGGGGGAGAGTGACGCTTTCACATACTGTCCGTGTGTATGGAGTTACGAAAAAAGGGGATGAATTCGAACAAAGAATGTCAGGAAAGTGCTATATTAACACCAGATATCGATACCGATGGAAACAATGTTCCGTACTTGGCTAGTATTTCAAAAATATTCAGAGCACCACTAGTCTGAACCATACCAAGCAATCTCCCTTTATCCGAAAAACAATACCCCTGTTATAATGAAAGGATAGTTCACATTGGCGACTGCAACTTTGCGACAAGTACCTTTGTGTTTTTAGCCTGTTCGTTATTACGTCACATGACAGTGACTTGAGCAAGTTAGCAATTCAAGCAAATTGTTTTGATAATCATCTCTTACAAACTCATTCGACGAATCAAGTGAATGCTGTTACTGAATGATTGGCGTTGATTGACATCAGTTTCATATGCAGCAGTTTGTGCTTGAGCTCTGATCAGATGAAAGTTCTCAATTCAGAAATCCGCTCCAGTCTCATCGTACTACAAACAGCATTCCAACAGACACGGTGACCACTAAGAGTGCGTTAGGAAGTAAATCAAAAAAATATTATGTGCTTTTGATCCATCACTTAGCGTTAAAATATCTCTGAACTACGTCAGTAGTGAGCACACAATTGGAAATTGCGTTCCAGCATAGGCAGATCCCTAGTGCAAATAATTTTCTATCATGCAGTTGTTATCCGCTTCTAATTTCAGAAACGGATCACTCTTTGCTCAGTGGGGTTTTGTCAATCAATGACCAGATATAGGATAGAGTTTGTGGGAGAGGGATTGGATCATCTTACAGGTGTCCGTAATCATTTGAGAAATGGCCCGCTATCACCAGCTTTTCTAGGGATAGATTCCTTCTAATCCTTGTGAATACCCTAGTGGTCGATCTAACCATTTTTACGTCCTAAACAAACGCAATGTCGTTTTAGATAGACGCGATAACTTTGCATGTTCGTGTGAGGATGCAATAAAAAGTGTAACGTCATAGGGAAGACAAGAAGGAAGGTTTGCATAACAGTTGTAAAAGAAATTGATTGCCAGTTGTGTTTTCGACCATATCTGAGAAATTTGTGAGTTAGTTTATCATCCATTGTTGCTTCCAGATCCTTTTTACTCACAGGGGCGATATCAAAGGACTAATTCACACAACGTCGCTGACGACTCTTAATGGATAGTTAGTGAAACAGCAGGCCAGTGGATCACAAAACTAATGACGCGAGCATTTCGACTTTGGTCATTTTTAGTTCAGACTTCCAGACAACCTATACAAATTCATAGTGAAACGACTGAAAAGGCGCCATCAACACGACACCTGCACTGGTTTCACACAGGTTGTTACGGGTTCTCAATGCTGAGCTGTGAGATGTTCAGTGTCTTAGTTTGCTACCACTGTATCGATCCGCCACACGCACACCAATACTAAAGGTGAAGTTGCTGTCAAAAGCGGACAGATACTATCGATCAGTGTCGAGTGGATTCTATTCCATATATAGCTTCTACTCAGCTTGTTTTTTTGTCTCCAAAGAAGCATGTCAAATCAAGTCAGGTTAATGCTTCTGGCAATTTGTGGGTGCATTTTCAACAGACTGTTTCCAGATCAGATGCACACTTGAACATGCTGGGACCATGGAATTAGTTGTAGCGATCATTAATTTAGTGACTACTAATGGCCGATTGACAGTCTGGTAAACTGTGCTTCTAAATATGAAAAAGGAATCCCCTAAAGTAGTGACCGGATTTAAGTATTGTAGATATTTCATTTTAGATGGGCCAACCATCAAGAAGTTGTTTGAAGTAATATGCTTCTTTGTATAAATCTCTGCAGATTATTGGAATAATCCGACGTGTTAAAAATCCTGCATGCAGGTGATCGATTAAGCACAAATTCAACGGATATACAAGTTGAAGTCATTTAAGTCAGATCTGTTACAGGGTCGCTCTGGACAGTAGCAGAGACCAAAATACCGTGTGATAACTGGGAACTCTGACCCGTGAGTGCCGCAGTCGAGGAACCCTATCTGGAACATTCCACCTCCTCTGGTGAGCAAGCGATTCAAGTTAGCAACTTTTTGTCTGGGGAAAGGATATGTTGCGGTGATTCATACTGTCGGGACAGTCGTTTCCAGATCACACTGTGACATAGTTTTTGGTCTACCAACTGAAAAGGGGGTGATTACAATCAATCATGAGTGTCCCGACTACCCTAATGCCATTGGCCCGGCAGCTGTCAGTTAGGAAATCCTTCCGTAGCTCAAGCATTTGAAGAGCGTAATTTAGTTGGTGCAGGATTGTGTTAAATTGTCTGAACAACTATTTCACTTATTGTTATGTGAAAAATGTTCGTAATCGGAAATAGACTATATAGATCTGCAGCTGTCAGTTCTCTGTTCCTAGTACGTCAGGGTCACCCCTGGGCCTGAACTAGTTAGGTGCTTACTGTTGGTTGAAAGAGTTTGGATACAACGGTTAACTAACTGCAAACCGGTGATTGCGAAGGCAGTTTCGTCGATAGAAAGGATCAAAGAAAGCCAAAGCGGGTGATCAAGCACCTCTCCCAGACACCTAGATTCAACATCGCTAACGATCATCAAATTGAATGATCGACTGTAAAACTCATGAGTTGAGAAACAAATTCTGCTAACAGGTCATAACTTCGTCATAATCAATCCCTTCACCGTACTGCCACTACAACGGTAGACGTATCGATACTGATCGGGCGTGCTATATTTCACTACACATAATCGGTTTAGTTATGAAGGTTGTTGCCCTGTTTTTATCACCTGTGCATCGTCTTCGATGACCAATGACTGTAAACGGCTTTTTATAATGAGTCCATAACTTATCGCTGATTAAGACTGAAGGCAAGTCTTCAAACCCATAGAGAATGATTTATTGGGACTGTTACAAATTATGATTCAATCTTCTGATTGCCAAAGTATTTAACTGTGAGTTGACAACATTTCTGACATCACACATTCCTCTCTTTGTAGACCGTTATCAACAACAGCTAGTTGATTGGAGAACAGATAAAGTGGACATATTGACGTATCTATCTAGCTATTGGAACACAGAACATTCATGGTACCTCCGAATCAGTACGTTTGAGGATAGACATTTCAAAGAAGAACAAGTGGGATAAACGCGTCCAAAATTACATCTAGAATTATTTCAACTATCGTTTGGTGATTAACGATTGCATAATAGAAGAGTTCTGTTTGTTTCACCATTGAACACTATTCGACCTCAGAAGAGGGAAACAGCATCGTGAACGACACCTTCGGTTAACGTTGTGGGCATACAACCTAAATGATATATTGTCCTACCAGGCGGCTGAGAGATTAATCCATCAATTGAGGTTATATCGGAATTAACCCAACTCCAAGTTAACTAATCATTAACAATTCAGTAAATTGTGTTAGGTATTTTAAAAGAAGGAGATAAGGTAAGCAGGATTACTAAAATACAGATCTATTTATTAGTTGCAAAGGCTATGAAGTTTTTGGTTCGGTCATAAACGACGAAAACCTGAGTAACTGGACGGGCATTGTAAGACTGGATATTCCATCCCAACTTTCACAGTTTTTGATCAAAACTAACAGACTGACTTTACTGAACTCCAAATGAAGTCCACTTCAAATGTCTGGAAGCAAATGGTGGGTTGGGAAACTTCCAGATAACATCGGAAACAATTGAGTTTGCTATACGTTAACTCAATCGACCAGACCATGTTCATTCTGACAAATGCTTCGGTTAGTATAGAAAATATTATACGTGGCCAATATCCGCACATCTGTTACAGAGGTAAGGTGGACTTAGTAATTAGACAGCGTTTATCCTACCAAACGAACATTGATAAACATAAATTGTGTGAAATTCAACAACTCAAATAACATATGGGTAGATGGTAAACTAGATGTAACGAGTGCCATTATACACTTGAGCGAGCGTCTACGAGATGATAGTGAGTGTTTTGTCCCGGATACTGTAGCGTTTCGGAAACACGCAGATAAAAGAGATTCATATTCGAAGAACATTCAGACGATTGTTATTTATAACCCCTTGATACGCAGCTGTGTACAGTCATGCCAACTACGCTGCCAAATTGAGAACAACTTCATCTAACTGTGACACACTTAGTCATTCTCATTTGAACGGCCTAGACTAGTCAGTGGAGTTGGCTAGATCCGAAAAGTGCAGTGGCCCGGCAGACTGTCTAACCGCAGATTAACATAGTTCATTTAACTTCAGGTAGGAATGTGTTAACGGTTCACGGAGTCACGCTTGAATAGCAAACGCCTTCAGATATTGGTCTCATATCACATACTTATTACCCCGTTTATGCTTACAACCTATCCACTGCATTGTCTAGTGAATTGATGTAGACTAATACAAATAGTAAATGTGTGCGATCGATTCATCAGTACCAGAAGAACAAAGCGCCTGTTATGAGTATGTACTAACGACACAAAATAAAGTTGTGTCGAGATACAGCGTCTGACAATAACCTGTTGAGACTCACTGTCAACAAAATACGGTATCATTTATGAGCGGCAGTATGTTGATGCAAGAGGTTTGGCAGAGGAAGAACTGAAGATCACTCTATCAACGGGAATGGGTACGGATGACGGGCTGTTGTGGTCCGTACTGTTGCTGACACTCGGCGAGCAACGTCGAGTTGATTCACGTAGGCGTGACACGAGTCACATGTCTGTGAATGTGATACCACGTGGCTGTGGGCAAAAGGGCGTGGGAATCTCGCTGGGGACGGATAGGACCAGCTGGGCGTAGTTTGTGTGTGTGTGACCTTAGGTGGGGTCAACTATGGTGACTTGTCTCTGATTGGCGAGGTGATGGCTCAACTGGGGATAATGTCAGTTGGAACGCTGTATATTTGATTAGAGTGTGCGGAAAACGATAGGTGGCACCCACAAACATTTCTCGGATAGGGCTGATAGACTGATCATCATGTTTGTGCGAAATCTCCTAATAAAATCAACAGGGTCGGTTCGTTCGTCGTTAAACATAGGATATGTTTAGTTGTGTGCACGACAGACTATCGTCGGGTCGGATTGCTTGCACTGTACAAAGTCAAGATTTCAGTTAAATAAAGAACGACCAACTCTTAGTTCCACACCCAAAGAACAAATTCAAGCGTGATAGAACCAACTGCTATGAAAAGTACATATTCAGTTGTGCGACCGGACGCAAGTATCGATGACCGAATATCTGTAAATAATTTACATCTTCCACTATGAATTGCAGCGTTTCACATCCATCCAGTTCCATTGTGCAAAGCTATTTTATGTACGTGCCGCATAAGCCTCAGAGAAGTGACTCTGTCACCGAAGTCGACGTAAGTTTACAAACACCACCGTAGCCATGAAGATACGCAGTCTTGTTTGACTCCCTATATCACCGCTGTTGAAACAGCTTCTTTCTATATGCACGAACTGGTCCACAAATAACTCTAGAGAGCTATCATCTTGGGGAAAACATAATCAAACAGCAACAAGAATAGTAAAACAGAACAACTCTTTGTCCATAGGCATAACTTGTATGAATCTTCGTGGTCATTAACACAAATGACAGTTGTCTCACATAGTAAGCAACAAAAAATGGCGCACACTCAAGATGAAAGAAAGTGTAATATGACAAACACTAACAATTAGCAATGCACGCTTGTGGGCGTGTACACACAGGTACTGAGACACAAGAACGAATCATGATCGATTTGAAGGTGTAATCGTGATTATTGCTGTTGTTGTTTCGAATAACAGTCCGCCAGGTTGGAATTTATATGAACTCAGAGACGAATGAAAACACTGGTTCTCCAATCTAGATTCCAACCAGAGTGATTTACAGAGATCGTTGAAATGCGAGATATCACAAAGTGTGGATATGGGCTGCTTCACAGTCACATCACGTGCTTAAGGGTGTGAAATACTGGATCAAACAAGATGAAGTTTCGTAGTGTGCATACTTGTCAGGAAAATATAAAGAATGGTCAAGGGGATTAAGCGGATGTGATATAGAGGTTTTCGTGGTGAAGTCATGAAATGGACGAATGAATTGTCAACAAAAAATGGCAATACATCAGAAAAAACGCATAAAGATTAGTCGCAGATGGACAATCTAAGATATATGGCACGAAAATGTCAGTAGACAGGATGACGGCTGGAAAAACGACCGGGGCACTTTGACGAATGAAAGACTGAAGTTGATTGCAAGCACCCATTTAACAATAAAATGGTGTACAAGGACGGAATAACTATTTCGGTCGGGAACCTCGCTTCGTTAATGAAAGTCTATCACCAATAAGCCTGAAAAGTCGTTTTCTTTTCTTCTGTCTCTTTGGTGACTTGGGTCGAGTTGGTTCAGAGTGAGTTCCGGAATAAACTGAGGATGGTAGCGACAAAATGCTGGACTCCGTTAGTTGGGTGTCGTCTGTGTGCAGTGTAGTAGCATCAGACCAACCAGACAGTAGACGTTGGTGTTCGTCACAGACAGATGCATCACTTGGATAGGTTGGTACTGATGAGGACCCAGTAACACGAACTTCGTCCATGCTATTGTTGTTGGACTGAAAATAGACCGGATGCTTGGAAGACGTGGCCACAGTTGATGGAAGTGTAGCACTAGCGGTGGTAGCAGTTGGTCTTCTACGAGCACTGGAATTAGCAACACCATGAGGACGCGCATAAATTCGTGTTGGTGTTGTGTCAGATGGAGATCGTTTACGATGAGGAGCGCAGTTGAGTGCGGAACGTGAAAGGCAGGAGAGCTTGGACGACGATTTTGTAGTTTGGGAAGATACGGAAATCTACAAATCGGAGGCAAAACACGGATAGGAATGTGTTTCTCCAAAAATCTCGACATTTAGTCTTCAATAAGGATGACACCATAAACAATGATCAACTACAATGTCCCGACCTATTCTCTTAATATTTGCAAACATAGTGGTACATTAGATACACACAAAAGTGGACACACACGCACAACAGAATGTGGGAGAAACAGCATTACACTAAGCAAAAGGGTATATATCATTCAATTGATCCTATCGTGATTAGGTTGTATTTTTGTTGATGTTTTCTAATTGAGGATGTGGAAAAGAAACCAGAGGAGTGCAACATCTAGAAGAAAACATGTAGGCCAGGTCTTCCA
>JTDE01000066.1:0-14333 GCA_014338405.1 Paragonimus skrjabini miyazakii | reverse complement strand
ATGAACAAACTGATTAGTTACAAAAAAAGTTTTTTATGTGAGCTCAATATTGAAAATATCTTAACGAATCTACATGAATGAAAATATTCATTACACATTTGATAGAACTCACTCACGATAATCTAGTACCGAAGCAACAAATAGAGAAAACTAGAAGTACAACGCATTCATCTTCACCCTCAGTTCATCGTTACAATGAAGCCAAATAGAAAAGCGGCCGTACTGGAATTTGATGTAACACAAATCCGGCTGAGCTTAACTCAAAGGTCCGTGTTCGTTAGGTGATTACATTGATCGTCAAAACAAAAAGCCCTACTTCAAATCTGATAAATATTTGACACAATATTCACTGAAAATCAAATTACTCATGAGCAACCCTTTAATCAGCATCATTGCTGTCCTAATCAGCGCTCACGGGATTGAAAAGAAAGGCATTTGAACAACAGTTACTTAACATTTCCTCTGCACCTACTAGTTCATGTGATGGTGGAGTATATAGTTTACCGTCAGCACCAAGCAACATTGCTTTTAAAATTAGTATACCACAAATAAAGTAGCTGCTGAGGATTTTTGAATTTTGATTAATCTAAATAAAATATCGCACACAGGCGACCACAACAGTCATATTCAGAGGGACTTTCGATCTGATCCCGTTCCAAAATAACAGATAAAATGTGAACGATGTTCGATCTGCTTCAATGAAAACTCCTGATCACTAATCACTTATCCAACAGTACTTAGCAGACTAAATGAAACACTTAATTTTAAATTAACTGAATGATTCTGCTCGCAGGATCAGAGATTGGAATCAACATGGCAGTTACCTTATTTTCTATCGAGGTAATTGGGCAAAAGGAGCATTACTCACAGGCGAATGTGGCAGAGGAGCGATACCTCATTCGTGACTAGTGTGAGATCAGTGACTTAGTAGTCAAAACGTGGATCGGAGTTCAGTTCCAAGTAATGGAAAGGATGTACACCACTGATAAGTTTTAACAAACCGTAGCTCAAGTTTAGGGCTTCAATTGAAAAGATGTTAGTTGAACAGCTTATCCGAAGGCAAAAACTGTTGTCAAATGTGTGTTTTCAATTATTTGGTTTGGGAGAAGGTCACCTAAGTGGTAGAAGCGTTGCTGACAAAGAGTAGTAGAAAACAGTCACTCAACTTGTGAGGTAACTCATGAGAAACTTCGTGTGCTAATCCGTTTGTTCGTTTCGTGGTTTGTTAGTACTGACTCAATCAAACCCACAATACGTTCGTAATATCGACATGCCATGTTCTTTTTGGGCTCTGAAAAGGTCCGAATTGTACAATTCTCATCAATAGAGACCGTTATCGCGTAAAATCATTAATTTTCACATGAATAAAATTTCATCTTGATAGGATTATTTGGCAAGATTTAAAGCTCATTCCCGTAATGTTTTGTTACATTGCCTTTACAAACCGTTTATGCATTCTTTATCTGAAACTAACAGGTGCAGAATTCAAGGTTGTGATTTTACTCGTATGGTATTGGGTCAATCGGAAAATGCCATGTGAAGTCCAGCCACAATTACAGAATGTCAATTTTTCCACATTCACTGTAATTAACATTTTGTCAGACGCTGATGTTACAGTCAACACAAAAGCTGCAATTGTAGACAAGGAAGTATAGCACATTCTAAAAGCTATGTGACTTTTGGTGACAAAGCAAACGATCACAGTCCCTTGTACCGACCTTGAGCGGAGCCGTTGTGACTGTACTGTGTGTAATCAATCGTGTGTACTCCACCACTGCTGGCGTGTGACTATCAGTTCCATCTGTTCTGAGGACATCACCAGCGCTATGGATGGACTTGAGCGCTATCCGAGGTGCTGCACAAGTGTTACCAACTAGCGTTGGAGCCTGAATAGAAAGGAGAAAAAGTTGTACGGTTGTTTACTGGAAACGGAAATGATGGTTCGTGTCAAGTATCATAGGCCAAGGAAATGAGTCGAGATCACACCATACTATGTACCAAGATTTTGTTAATGGCCTTCGCCGGGATATGATTGAAGCCAACTGACATCGTTTTTATGCTGATTCCATTTTCGCTATGGTGTGGTCAAGCTAACACGGTTTAGATGCATTCATCCGAAACTCTGCTCCATTCAGTCACTGGTCTAATGAATGCTACACAGGATATGACTGAAGTAAGATATGCGTAGAGTTCTGTTCCACGGAGCAATCGTCTTTGTTATATACTTAATCGTTTGCCTGTTCATAGGATGCGTATATTCGCAGAATAACGACTTATGTAATTTCCAAGGACTACGATAGTGCACCTGTTATCTGGATTCACGTGATATACACTGATATACGATAAGTAACTGCAGGAAACATAACGTTAAAGCCTATCACAAGTTGCACACATTCACTCATAAGCTATCACTGGACGGAACTACGGACGCGGATCACATAATGACTTCAAACGGGTTTTCATTATTACTGCAAATTATCGAGACAGACATAATTAGATCATGTATGTCGATCAGTGACTTGACCGATTTTTCGTCTGAAACAAGTCTTGGCACTGCTAGTGAAGACAGGTTTTCCAACGGATCTGAAGCTGACGGACCACTCAGTAATTTGGACATATGATGATATGAATTAGACAGTCATTAACTTTTATGTTTCAGCCGAGTGTAAACTATTAAGAAACTGGTTCTGCACCACTACCATCAAATTTATGCGTTAATTATATTCACTGACTGCTACGGAAGAATGAAATCAGATGTCTGGGTCCCTCGATAGGTTGGCTAACTACAAATAGTTCAGTGAATGGAACTGGAATACCCTGGTATTTTCAGTAGTTGGCCACTGTAGCAGCTATGGGAGGCACGTTGATGACCTTTGATGGTTAACCTTCACCCAGAAAGTATAAGAACTAATTGCTTGTCACTAGCCTCCAACAAATAGGGTAAGGCTTATGACTGGCGTTATCAATCAGGAAGGTTTTAGTTGCGTGGACTTGCTCAATTAGATCCACTGTTCGTTAGGCAGGACGATCTGAGAGTGTTTCACTGTTTCCGTCTCCTTTTCAGATAGTGTTTAGTGGGTGACATGGAACACTTCAACTCACCAAATCTACTAATAAATTGACATCTTGGTAGCTGTCTTCAGAGGGAAGTGAGTTCCTTTAAGGGTCAACTTTTGAAATCGAAGGTCCTGGGGAATGTTGTTTAGGTCAACCGATTTCCCCCTCATTAGAACCTGGAAACCATGTTATTCATACATTTCACGCACCGCACTTTATATTCGCTGAGGTACTTTATCCCAATACACTGTTAGATTCAATGCATACATTAAATGTGGTGGTGAGACTGATACATTCCGGAGATAATGTCCTTCAATGAGCCGTCCATTAGAAGAGTATCATAGTCCACTATAATTTATGCACACATACTCTGTCAATTGAACCGAAGAAAGACACTGGGCTAGGTCACTTCATTTGGCAATAGTCTTGTTAGGTCTACTTGAACCTAGCGAGAAGTAGTGTAGAAGACAGTAAGATGCCCCGGTTTGGTTGCCGTGTGTGTGCGCCTTTGATATAACATCTCTCACCCCGGTCAGAAGATTGTTCACGACCTTGTTTGGTGTCGAGTAAGTAAGTTACGGAACAGATAAATAAACAGGCTGGTGCATCCACCAAACCTGCTATATATTTGACTACATAACATTTGAAAGCTTTTTATTTGTTTTCTGTTGTGGCGTTCTCTACGTTATAACAAGAATTTCAAAATTGAACACCACCCACACTCGATCACGGCCTTCGCATTCAGATAAGCCTTTCGGCTAGCCCACTTCGAAAGGAAGCACTAGACTCGTGTTTCGCTCTTATTAGAGCTCATTAGTAGTGCATATCCCTGTCCTGATCACGGGGTTATCGATTGGATAGAACAGAGTGATTCTGTTCATTCTCGTTTCGAAATGATCGGGCAAGCTGAACACTATTCATACAAGGTTGTGGTTGAGCGTTTGCATTTGATTATTCGGTCATGCGTATTGTGAGGTTGCTGTCGTAGTGGTTAACACGCCAGTCTCACAAGCACGAGGGTCGGAGTGCAAACTCCGATCCGGACGAGGTTATGCACTACTGATGAGCTCCATTCAGAGCGAAACTCGAGTCTAGTGCTTCCTTTCGAAGTGGGCTAGCCGAAAGGCCTATCTGAATGCGAACGCCGTGATCGAGTGTGAGTGGTGTTCAATTTTGAAATAACAAGAATTAACGAGTAGAATAAAAACTTCACCCAGGTAAAAGTTATGATCCTCAAAATGTAAGACTGTAGCGTCTGCAAACGAACAAAGCTACATGAACAGTAGGAACCTACCGATTCAATGCGTATTTCGTCGTTCGCCGATGGACTCAACTGAGTCAGACGTTGTTCCTGCCTTCCACGAAGACTGTCCAGAATTTGGGAGGTTTTCCTGCTTTGTTGACGAGCCACATCACATTGCTCTGTCAAGTGTATAAAAGAGAAGCAATTTACGATTAGACATCGAAGAAATGGACACTTGTGCCTAGTCTGCTTCAATCCGACGATCACTGAGCGAATAAATCAATGTTGTTTTTGCGTTGCTTCTGAGTGTCGTTTGCCAGTAAATTCAGTGGCTGGTTACAGACGTACAGGCAATTTGTAGCTACCTGAATGAGCAAGCTACTAGTCCGATTGCAGTGATGTGTGATTACACTAACACATACAATGACGAGCTCTAACAAAAGCGAAACCTGAATCTAGTGCTCCTTTTCGAAAGGGATCAACTGGAAAGTCTATGGAAATGTGACGGTTGCAATCAATTGTGGGTGTTGTTCAATTTATGTGAAAACGAAAAACTCCGACTATTCAAAAGTAATCAAGAAATATACTTTGAATATGTCTGGTTGAATTGAAAAGGAAGCTGACAATGCTTCTGAGGAGATATAAGGTCGGCAAGGAGTGCTGAAGTGGAAAAACGATTTCAGAGAATACAATATAACCGGAGGCAGAAGGTGCCCAAAAACACGTTACAATGATGAGCAAGGGGGAAAAAATACCCGAGTTTGTGGCTGAAAAGTTGAAGGCGAGTAAAATGAACTTTTTCATTCAAATTTGCTTTTATAAACCACACTTTACTTGTACCTTGCTGAAAAAGTGGAACCAATGTACATTAACTTATCTGATTTGTAATATAATAATTTTCTGCCTGCTACTGTTGCGTCACGAACCAAGTTTTTTCTTCGAAGTGTTAACAGTGTAGCCAAATTTTTGGCGTTACTCAGATGTCTAGTGCATCGTGGTAACATTGAAATAGCATGGATATATTTAGGCGTCCTGCATGTTTACCCCTTCTCCAACGAAGAGAAACAAGGAAGCAACAATGAACTGAACGAGGAGATGTTGTAGCTAGCTAGTGTCATTGAGAATCGAACCATCAACATGAACAAACTGGAATTTAATTTGAATGATTGTGACGAAAGACTCCGTGTATAGGTGGCAAACAGCCAGGCATCTCCGAAACACTGACGTGAGACTATGGCGTGATCTCGTGTGACTGAATCATTGCATGTGTGCATGATAGGCCAGTCTTACACAACAATGAGGCCTATCTCAATGGCAAAACATATACAATCTCTATATGTGTTTCTTGTCCGAGAAGTGAAGTTAGACGATTATCTCTGCGTACAAGTGATCATATAATTATTTCGCATTCGCTTTTTTGCCTTATTCATGTATCATATTCATATATCATATCACTCATTCAATTTTGGTGTGATCATAGGAAAAATCCATATGAAACAGTTTTACGTTCTACACATCTCCGTAAAAAAAAGTGTGCTTTGTAGGTTAAAAATCGTCTATGAAAACGAAAAAGTAATTGGTGTTCTTATAGGCATTTTGTCACTCCATAAACGAAACGACAGCTACAAGTCTTAGGTATTTTCTCACATAGAAGTCTGAACAAGAAATTCCCATTGGAATATGGACAGACAGTAAATTGACGGAGGCTGGATCAGCTGGCAATGTACACGTGGTAGACGCATGGTCAAATTGTCTGATCTCGACCAGTCCCACTGTGTGTCTGCTTCACACACACGCTAACATTACAAAGGAGGACACACCAAAAGACAAGTTGGGAGACAAAACGATCAATAGCACCGGGTTGCGAAAAGAATCGATTGCCAAGCCTGTTGGCCAATTTCGTGGCCAGTATTTCGGGATGCAACAGTGGCGAGTTTTAAAAAGATGGTTACGTCAGATAATGGCGAGAATAAAATATACATGTTAACAGTACACGCTTGGGCAGTCAAATACCTAAATATCCGTAGTTTGGTTACATTTCTGAATTCTACGAAGGGTTTACGATTGACTTTTTCGTTCATCTAACATACAAACAACATAGTAAACTGAGTTACACTAATTGCCAAACACAACCACTGAGATCAACTGTGGGATTCATCATACTGCAGCCTGAGTATGAAACTATAAACAAACAAAAATGTTCATTTCTAGTCATTATGCACAAGCGACTGTAACTGCTAGTCTACATAACAATTCAATCGTGCCAAATACGTGGTCAACATGGTTGCCTCGTCAGACCATGGACGAAGTTCAAATGTTGATTGTCACAAGGATAGAAGCAGGACTGGTATGCTTTAACAAAAACGAAATTTGAGGCTAGCAAACATTGCTAAAAAAGAAAAATGACAGAAAATTCTATATGAATACGAACTCATCATCTTCATCATCATAACAGCCATGAGCCTGACCAAAAGGTACTGTGGCTCGGGCCGCCGCTCACAAATAATACACATTGTAGAAAAGTTTAATAAATCAAGTACTCCTGATACTTAATCGAGTAAGTTTATAGAAGAATCCCTCTTATTCTTCTTGTCAAGAATGAAACCCTTTAGCTATCAAACCGCTTAAAAAATATGGCTTGAGATGGACTAGCTTAGATAATTGTTGTTTATACAGCGATGATTAAAAAATTCAGCCTAACAAAGTCGGAACTGAACATTTTGTGCATCCCTCTCAGAATTGCATATATAGTACAAAACCGTGTACTCACGTCTACAAGTAACGATATGCGAAGTGCAAGAGGCGGTAACATCTGTAAATGTGGTTGCTGGAAAGACGTATGTAGGTTTACTTGAAAATCTGCCATAAATCTTCGAAAGCAAAATCTCTGAAGAAATGTTTACCCTGATAAAACAGTACACTGAAAGAGATTACGAATAGTTCAGTGTGTTCGTATCCACAGAAGACCTTTTGGAACACTATATTCAAAACCATAAAATTATATTGGAGATACGTTTAAGGGTAGTTAACCTGATGACATTTCTTCTGTTCCCGTTGGCACAATAACAGGAGTAATAAAGTCATCGAACAGAACGCTTCTGGTCAGTCAGGTCTGCAGCAGTTATCTGATGGATAAATGATAGTAGGTGACACGACAACCAATACCGGCAACCTAACATGCACAAAAGCAATCCGTTCAGCCTTCATTTATTCACTTGTGTCTAAGAGCAATGTGTAACTCTATGTTGTCAATTCACGGTTAACCCGATCTTTTTGAATCAATTGTGGTCATCCGCATAATGAGCTGAAGCGTTTCTACAATGCAGCCATTCCACGAGGACTATCGCAATTGCCGCTAAAATAAGAGATTTCCTTAGTGCATCTCTGACACAGGATGATCGTCACTAGATATCAGGTAGTCATCACCAGTTTTCAAACGACGCTGTATGCCGACTGGTAACTCTGCTATCTTTTCATCGATACGCTTGAACACGAGTTAGGAAAAGGGCCTGTGGTAGGCTGTTTGGACGCGCGTAAAGATCTGTGCCAGTTTCGATCCGCACGACCCTTAACTAGTAACAGTCTGGGACAAATGTGTACGTCTTATACCTACGCAGCCGTCATACGAATATAAAAAATACAGACATCAGGTGACAAGGTCAGGAACAATCACTAGACTTAAAAATTGAACTTGTTTTTACCTGAGTTGGTAGTTTAAGACCGACCGAAGTTATCTTGAAAGCTGCATTATCAGTGTGTTCTCGTTTGACTAGTCCCCAATCATGTCACCCAAGACCTAATCGGCCCAAACCAAAATTCACCTTCGTCCTTTCATCTAGTGTAACCTGATAGCAGGTTCAGAACCGAAGACGGACACCTGGACAGTAACGTAAACATAGGTTCCATCAAGGACAGGTTCGAAATGCAACAGTATTTTGTACATGAAACAACTTCATCACCGACTACCTGATCCTAATGTTGACCACAAACGACCTCTGTTATCAGAGTACAAACATAACACTCGTTACTCATTCTCGATCAAAAACAATCTTCAAACCGATAAAACATCAACAACTGGAACAGGTTGAATAATACCAGACTGGTAAAACTTAGATAGTAAGTACAGTTACAACTGTGTGAGAGGTAGACAAGCGTCATTATAAGAGTTAGTAGCAATGAACTATCAGTTCTATTTAAGAGTGAAACAGTGTGGATCAGAAAAACATGTGAACATGTACTTAACAGTTTACACATGTTATTTCATGCTACTTTAAATTTTTCTCAGACTAATAAACGAACAGATATTGCAATACTCAATAAGAAATGTAAGCAGAAAACGTGATGGTTTGATACTCACCTGTCAACCCAATGTGTTTTTCTGTTTCCACACCCAAGCGCTCTTCCAGATAAGCATAAGAATGGTTTCCTTTGTGTAGTAATTTCGACACCTGGTCAAGCTGCAAGTTGGCAGTATTCAAGCGTTGTCGTAAACACCAGTTGGTGTCTAATTGTAGTTCGAGCTTGACGGCAGAAAAGCATAGAACAAGCACAGAGTAACTTTATCGAAACCACGATGAGTGTAACAATAGTTAGTAATTTTAAACACATGAAGCCATGATTTTTAAGCTATCTTGTAGAGGAAAAGGAAAGTGGTCTATATATAGGAAACGTCTTCGGGTAACAAACAGAACGCCTACTGGTATAATAAGGTAATCTGCGATACAGGTTAGACACACTGGTCGAAAACATAAAACAGTTTGCCCCATTTACCGCTTACTTCTTTGCAAGTTACACTATACACTCAATACTAAAACTTCTTCAGTATTATAAGGTGTGTCATACCTTCAAATATCAAAAACGTTCGACGGAATCAAAGAAACAGGATTATTGGTGAACTCTTATTAACTTCTGATGAAGATCGATATGCAGAAGGTCACAACGAACAAAACTAACGGGATCTTATACGAGGTATATATATATATATATATATATATATATATATATATATATGATAGACTGCAACGGATCAATCGCAAACAGTACCCACCTCTGAACTAACTACATGATATTGATCAAACAGATGCTTTGCTAGGTTACGTAGGTCGTTCATATCTGTCATTTGATCCACTGCGTCGATTAAGTCCGAAATCGATGGTCTAACTGAACGTCGCGGGTAGCCAGGGGATGTAGGCAAAGGAGGTGCGTTTTGTACTAATGTAACTGGATGCATACTATTTGCAGACGCGCTAGCCGTGACCCTAAGCTGTCGGACGAAGTCTGCCAAAGATTGGACGAAATGATCGAGATCATCCTCGATCAAGGTCACGGCTTGAGAGTCCACACCAGATCCAAGCCGTTTCAATAAAAGTTCAGATTGTTTGAGTAGATAAGCGATTGCTTTTGATTGCACAGTTGCTAATTTCTGAAACGAAACAATGGCAGTGGTACAAAAAAGAAATTGAGAGGTTTCGATAAAGGGAACAGTTTCAGATACTAAACATTCTCCTACATCAATGCGCTCAAGCCAAGGAAAACAGTTCAAATTTGTTTAAGATAATTGTCTCTCGCAAATCTTGAAGTGAACCAAAACGAACTAATGAATTCAGCTCCAAAAATGTCTATCTCGATTGGTTCTATCCTGATATCTAAACATAATCCTGTTCAAATGTGGCTAAGCTTGTTAGATGGCGAGCAATTGCATAAAATGATTAAAAATGAATTTAGACTTAATGCAATCCACCTATTTGTTGGGTCAAGCCGGTTATTGATGTTTACTGACATAATTCACGTGGTACCGTAAACCGCCATTCTGTTTTTCTGTCGCAGCTTGAGAAAAGCATACTTCATGTTAGTCCAGTTCACTAGTGAACGTTATCCTGTGAACAGGGCAATGCAAACGAAACACAAATCGATTTGCAGCTGACAATATGGTTATTGAACTGCCAGTCTGCCCTTCAAAATGTGATGATATGCGAGCGTGATGACATAACACAGATAAATTCGCGCAATAATTACTTATTCATTTACTACTGATGTGGAGGAATAGAAAGATCTTCGAGTTACCCGGTGAGAAAATGCAGGTTTTGTTACTTTCTCGTGATAATTTCTTTTTTACAAAAGTCAATTAATTGACAAGTGAAGTTCAATCTTTCAATAAGTGTGGCGGTTTGGTCGATATTGGCCACGGTGCTTATATCAAACGCTTCAGGAAAACGCACGAGGAATTTTGCCTTGTCCTCTAGAGGTGTCGACACATCAGAATAAGCCGACGACTGATAGTACTCGTTTACAATCACATGATTTACAAAACTTTCATCCTTACCAGCTTACTCCACCTCAATCTGAACAGGCGATTTAGTAAATTCAGTTTGTGTCGTTTGACCAGACGCAATAGTGTTCAGTATACTGACAAACTTTCGAAGAGCATTGTTGGTGTAGAGCAAGTTGAAATTGTCACGGTATTAGAACAACAATGGTCAGTGTGATACTAACACTTAGCAATGATTGCTGTACTCACGTTAGCTCAGGCTATTTGGTAAAATTGTACAGCACCATAAAGGCTCACTTCCATTGTCTGAATTGAATCGGACAAATGAAACATTCATCGTATACATCTGCAATGATTCTAAAGCAATCAATTCGTACTAGTACAGTATGACAATAATAGCGCCGGTACGCTGAATTGCTTGAAATGCTAAATATTTTGTGTACGTCCAATCGAAAATAATACATTTATTGAATGTGGATGGATTACACTAAGGTGACATTCTGTTTGAACATATTGACCAGAATATTTTTTTTCTTCACAGTTTGAGATCAAAATTCTAAAAAAATTAACAAGTACAGGTAAGACATGTTTATCTGTTAGTAGTTGAAAAAAAATAGTAAAGTTGGTTAATAAAAGCTGAAGACAATTTAGTATTGCCATCATTGCTACAACAATTATAGGCTAAACCGAAAGGTTTCCCACTATGCCACTATCCGTCGCTAAGAGTTAAGTTGTCGTATAGGTTTTGATTTTTTTTTTCACAGTAGTTTAGTTATAACAGTTTTATTGTTTGTAATTTTTCTTTCAAAACCGTGACAACCGTATTTGTTTTTGCCAACGGAGTTCTGATGACCGTGGTTTACCCGACCTGTGGTGAATATCATTCATTCATCCAGTCAACATTTCTCATTCTGTCTTGTGTATAACTTCCATTAGTTTGCAATTTGCTCAGCCCCGTCAAGATGATCTCAGATATATTTTGTGGGATCGGGTTCAAGTGGATAAGCTGACCAAAATCAAACCGTTGATGATGTGATCACAAAAGACCAAATCACTCGGTTCAATTGATCAGATCCTAACTCACACATCGATTTGACTACCGTAATCTTGTATTATTGAAAGGCTCACACCATCATTGAATCTTCCTCATTAGACCTTTCACACGTAACTATTCCGTAGCATTTTGGAGACGAAATCTTAGTTTACTGACATGCTTTCTACATCTCAACTGATCACGAAACATGTATTGTTTGCAGATCAAAATCCCGAATATGGTGGAAAGAGGTGCAGTCGGGTGAACTAATGAGTCACACACATAGTACAATTAGAAATGACTGGAGAAGTGAACCATATTCAGTGAAGGTCACTAAACAACGGGGTTCGAGACTTCCGTAACAATAAATTGCATTACTCATTCAGGTTGAATGGTTAGTCCGTGAATACACACCTGTAAAACTGTAACCAATGTGATCGAGGGCAACACACTTCACACCTTAAGATATACGCGATTAATCTGTGCCGGCCAAGACCAATAAGACATCCTATCCATTTTGTGCCCAAATGTGTAAATCCAACAGAAACTTTTCTGTTGCAAAAATGGATAAACCCGCAGCAAAAAGGACTTTTAGCTCATCAGAAGTGTCAGAAACAGCCGGAAAGATTTCGGAATCATATTAGTCACGCCAACGATCCTCTTCGTTGCTAGTATCTACGTCTCACTGTCAATACAATGATTTCCAGTTACTACACCATTCGTTACGTGAAAGACTCCATAAATTTGGGAGATTTTAGGCAGCACTTCCGTGAATTCCTTTCAAAGGATGTAGGCATTTGATGTTGACTACTTATCAACGAAAGTTCCCTTAACAACTGCGCCACTGACTTCACATTAGGCACGACTGAATTATTATATGTGAACGCTCAGCAATCAAATAACGCTCAACAAATTAATGATTTCTGTGATTTCAACTCGCAGAGAAGTCCTAATCGAGGGGTCATCCATTGAAGTTAACAGATAGTAACTGTGTCTCCTCTCGAGGCGATCGGGCAACCTGATCATTACTCACAAGCGAAAGTGGTTCAGCGTTCACATATGAGAATTCGGTCGTGCCTAACATGAGGTCAATGGCGCAGTGGTAAACACGGTTGCCTCATGCAAAGCGTGGCCGGAGTTCTAGTCCTGGCAATGACAAGCACATGCAATACTGACGAGCTCTAATGAGAGCGAAACTCGAGTCTAGTGCTTCCTTTCGAAAGGGGTCGACTGGATAGTCTATGGGAATGCGACAGTTGCGATCAATTGTGGGTGATGTTCAATCTATATGAACTACCTAATTGTTTTATAAACGTTAATATTTGTGGTATATCAGTGTTCACTGAGTACAATTATTTTATCACTCTTTGAAATCGAAAATTCTATGCTGTTCTCTTGGATACCCTATCTGCCATCGGTCTGTCCATCGCAAATCAGCATGGGGCGGACAACGTATACAATTCTAATTATCTACGCTTATGATTTGCAAGCGTAGTTTAACGCAAACATGTCCACACAGCGAGGGGATTACGTATGACGAAATGCCTGACTGAAGAACGCGTGCGAATGGGTATCTTGTCAACTTTGTTGAAACTTAGTGAAGACTTCTAGTGGCCAAACCACGACCACAGGAAGTCCTGAAAGAAGAGAGTATTCTTCAGTCTCCTTCACGAAAGAGACCGTAACATTCACGACGGACATCAAAAGTTGAAACCTGCTATTAATCCTACTTATCCCGCTGCGGAATTGAATCCGTTACATGCGCCCGAAAGACCACTCACCAGTGTCATGCTGGGTATTCCTCGAAACATTCTATCAATCATGTCACCTACCGCCTGTGATAAGGCACACACCAGAAGGACATACTAAAATTTGAAACAGAGAGTATATTAACATATCTTCGAGTGGTTTGTGCAGGTGCCGACACAATACTAGGGCAGAAACCTGGCATCTCCGACCAGGAAAAATACAATTGCAACAGGTCATATAGTTGCCCCCCGTCAACGTGGTCGCTATGTTATACAATCGTTAACCAAAGATGCTGACGTTTACTGAAGCGATGTGCCTTATCACCACACACTGGCTCTCCTTTAGTAAGAAACACTGATGCAATTTATTCCGTTGCCGTGGAACTGAAACTGTTTTGTTCCATCCCATTATATACCCATTTGGTAAGCCGATGTACCTCTATGCCTTGAACCTACATAAATAACTGTTTCGTATAACAGACTGATGCGTATAAACGAAGTGATTTCATCTGGTAATGTGTCTTTGTGTGGTCTGAATGTATTGGACAAAAGGAATACAACATTAGCAGTCGTGTCTAATGACGAGGAGAACTAGCACTCCACCTTAAGTCAATTCTATCGACTGAACAAAAGCACTGTTCTGACTGTCACAACGAGACTGGACCTTGACGCGGTGTGACGGCTTGCGCATCTCTATGATCTATTGGGTTAAACTGGACGGTGTGGCCAACACACCGATAGAGTCACTCATGCCAGGCAGGCCAATAGGTAGAGGTCTGACAAACCAGTCTTCTGGTCCTCCAGGTTGGGGGTTGGAAGGAGGTTGGCATCTTCTTCCGGAAAACGTACCAGTTCTGGTACACTGCCACCCACCCGCTGCCTTGCGGTATGGGCTTTTGAGCCAAAGGCTCTGCTTGAGAGCCTTAATCGTTCTCCTGTCTAGGTCTGGGCGCTCTGGCAGCATCTTAGCCCACACACACCCAT
>JTDE01000065.1:416563-430683 GCA_014338405.1 Paragonimus skrjabini miyazakii | reverse complement strand
TGCACCAAAATTTGTATTGTATTGCAAGGTCACTTTTATCAATTTCAACAAAATGCAAAGGTGATACAAAAAGTTGCTGTACAAAAATGAAGCGTCGTTTGCAAACAAAAATAAGCAAATCTCTACATTTTAATCTTCGTCCTCGGACCTTTCTCAGGCAACAGTACTTTTCTTACAGGGTCATTAACCTTTGGAACAGTCTTCCTCCTGAGGTCGTTAGCTACGATTCTAGCCAACGATTTAAAACGGCACTTGACTTTCATTTTCAAAAATCTTTATTATGTGAGCTATCTGACTTTGATTTCGGTATTTAATGTAATCTCCAAGAGCGGTGCTACACCCTGTTTTCAATGACTGTCTTTCAGATAAAAAGACGCCCGCTTGACTCTGAGCAAGAAAAACTGACTGGATCCGGGACCCTTGGGCCTCTGCCTCGAACCCGTGTATCAATCGCTGAAAACAAAACATTAAAAGGATTCAAGGCCGTCAGCATTTGTACGATTATCAGTTGCCCCGTATGCAGGCCGTGCTTATAGATGGGCACGGCCTGCATACGGAGCAACTGATTTTGGCGAAATCGTCAGTAAACAGACGTTAACAAACCTTACGAAGCAGACTCCCCAAAATGCTAATTAGCACTATGAGGAGTCTGCTTCGAAAAGGTTGTCAACGTTTGTTTACTGACGATTTCGCCAAAATCGTCGGCTGGACGAATAAACGTAACCAAGGACGACAAATAAAGTATTCAAAGATACTGTTCATTATTGAAGGTAAAACACATGTCATTTGAAAACCTATTTTGTAGAGTCCATCGTGAACCATCTTCAACTAACATCGCCAATCGATGCTGTAGACATTTTCGTCAAAAAATGATTCAACAACGCACGTGGTCGAGCGGGAGATAGGACGAAGAGATATACATCGGCAAATAAATCCTTGCAACGTTCCAGTGTGCATACCCCATCTACATCTGCTACCAAGAAACACTTGGACTGTTAATGTTGTCTTTCGTATGTTAATAAAACCATCCACTGTTTGTCGTTCTTTTGAGGTACCTGAGTAGTTTGATGTGAATAAAATGTGGTACCGGACGTTCCAGTGAGAGTTATAAGGTTGATGTGAGCACGAAAGTGGAACAGAATCACATACTGTTTTATCGCTTTTTATTCGAGTTGTGCTAGCGGGGTAATTAGTGCATGCTTACTATCATGCTTCTGGTTTCTGTCGTTCTCTGCTTAGAATTAGAATTTGACATGACAGGTGCTTTCAACAGTTCCGTTCTGCAGTACGTAGGTCAACGATCGGCCTCTGCTCGGATTTTAGAGTCGTTGAAAATCAGCGTCTGCTATATAGCAGTATGTAGTGGACAAATAGGTAGGCGCTCGACCCTCCGTCCACTAACAATTTAAAACGTCTTTCCTGCAGAGCAAACGAAACACAGTCCCAACAGACATCGAACTAGGGAACGTAGTGGGGTTTAGAAACAAACCGTATATTTCCAGCAATGTTTGGAAATATAAGTAGTTAGCTCTAGGCTAGCCTTGGACCAACGGCAGCAACCAAGAGGAGAAGGAAAAAAATCGCGAGATGGGCCACAGCCTACTTGGCGGTACTCAAAAGTGTGCCAAACAAAAAGTGCATGGAACCTTCGGGCGCGTTAAACGACGCTGGAAAATATTCAGGTTAAACGACCTTGAAATGTCCATAAGATGGTCGGTTGCGGACTAAAGGTGCGCTGATTGAGTCCGTTCTTTAGATTATTTAGGTTATTTGGTCTTCGGTGTACATCTATCGCAGCGGGCTACCCAACCCCAAAAGACTCACAAGTGAGAAAAAAAGGGGAGGTAGGTTTACCCATTGCTGGACGATAGTCTTCAGGATTTGTCTCTCCATTGCACCAAGTCCAAGTGATCTAAAACTGAACGAACGGTGAGATACTTGTACCAGGTAGGAAAAAACAAGCTCGCCGTGTTAAGGGAACGTTTGGCATCAATAGTCCGTTGGAGATGTGGTACCTTTTGAGTAATATTGCAAGTCGGTTGCGCTACGATCACGCTTGAGAAGAACTCGGAGAAAACGTGTTAGTGTATGCCGACAAAAATGACATTAAATAATGGTAACAAAGCAATTATGATAAACGGGCATATTATATGTAGAAAACGCTAACGTATTCAGCAAACCCTACAGGCTTTCGTACGCGTTTACCGTGTCGGTCATGCAGTGCGGGGGAAGGTGCGGGACTGCAATCAGGTGTGTTTGACGTGAGTTCAGAATGAGACGACGGAGGTGCAGGTGTAGGCACGACACTGGGCTCATCATCGATGAACGCGGGTTTAATTCGATCGGTTGAGACGACCTCGCGTTTGCCGTCACGCTTGATGGTGAAAGATTTTTCCGCTCGTTGTAACACGCGGAAAGGGCCTGTATACGGCGGTTGCAGAGGCTTGCGTGAGCCGTCTGCGCGAATGAAGACGTGAGAGCAGGAAGAAAGCTTCTCGTGCAAATTCACGGGTGACGAACGCTCTCGTGGTTGCACTGGACGTAACCGCCGCATGTGGTTTGCCAGGCGTGCTACAAACTTTCCATAATCGACAGTTTTGGTTGCCGAAGGAGACACTAGTTCGTTGGGCAGTCGTAGGATGCACTCATGGACAAGTTGGGCCGGTGTGGCCTTCAAGTAAATCTTGACGGTATTCCGCAACCCAAGAAGAACAAGCAGTAAAGCCTCTTGCCAGGAAAGGTTTGACTGCGCATTGAGGGCTGCTTTCAATTGACAATGAAAACGTCCCACCATCCCGTTGGGTTCTGGATTATAGGCAGTAGTGCGTATATGCCTGCACCCGAGGGTATTAAGGAGATCTGTGGAAGATCCCTCGAAATAAGAACCACGATCTGTAGTCACCACAGAAGGATAACCAAAATGGGCTACCCAACGTTCCAAAAAGGCGCGAGCCACCGTTTCGGAAGAGCAATCGGGAAGTGGGATTGCTTCCAGCCACCTAGTCAAACGGTCGACACAAGTCAGGAGAAAAGTGAAACCGTTGGAGGGCGGTAGCGGTCGAACGAGGTCGACGTGCGTCAGGTGCCGGGAAGATACCGGTGGGACTCTTGGTATGCCTGTGAACCCTAGAACGTTGGCATTCTAAACAGAACGAGCCCAATTTCGGACGTCGTGATTCACTTTAGGCCATACAAAGCGTTCAGTGATAAGCTTCACTGAGGCACGTATGCCAGGGTGCGATAGGTTATGCAGTGTGTTGAACACTGCACGACGAAACGATAAGGGCACTACGGGCCTAGGTACGGTTTGTGAAACATCACACAGGATGGTGCCCTCAGAGGAAGTTAATGGAACAAGCTGTATTTTGAGAGAGCTACGTTGGCGGAGTTGCTCTATCTCGAGATCGCCTGTTTGCGCAACGGCCATTGCAGCCAACTCAAGAGAAATAGGCGTAGAATTGTTCACCTGGTATACCCGTGAGAGGGCATCAGCGACAGGATTAAGGACACCCGAGACATGTCGTAAACTGGGAGATATAATCTAGGTGCCTTATTTCCCTGGGGGAATACCTGTCGGACGAAGAGTTTAAAGAATACACCAATGGTTTATGGTCAGTGTAGACCGTGAACCGTCGGCCTTCAACAGAATGCCGAAAGTGACGGATAGCAAGATAGATGGCTAGCAATTCTCGCCCAAAAGTACTATATCGAGTATCGGCTGGTTGCAACCGTTTCGAAAGGAATGCGGGGGGTTGCCAACTGCTTCCAACGTGCTGCTGTAGCACGGCGCCAACAGCCGTATCGGAGATAGCCTGTTTTAGCTCTCTAAAGACTGTACGCGCTGAATCAGTAAATGACAGTTTACGGTCGCCACCACGGAGGAGATCAGTCATCGGATGCATAATGTGTGCGCAGCGAGGGATGAATCGACGATACTAATTTACCAGGCCACAGAATCTACGAAGCTGTTTAAAAGAAGAAGGCTCAGGATAATCCTGGATAGCCTGAACTTTGGAAGGAAGGGCAGAAATTCCGTCGGCTGAAGTTCGGTGACCTAGAAAATCTTTGGTCGGCTTGCCCAGTTTGCATTTCGTCGAGTTGACTGTAATACCGTAGCTAGTCAGTCGTTCAAACAGGCTACGCAGATGCGAAAGGTGCTCTTCTTCGGAAGAGCTAGCAACCAAGATATCGTCGAGGTAAGGATAGACCAAGTCCAGACCGCGGGTGACTTCGTGCATGAAACGTTGAAAAGTCTGGGCGGCATTGGTCAATCCAAATGGCATTCGCAAGAACTCGAATAGACCAAATGGAGTTATGACAGCGGTCTGGGGTATGTCTTCCGCCGCCATTGGAATTTGATGATAAGCGCGGACTAAATCGGTGTTGCTGAAGATACTTTTGCCCGCAAGGCAGGTCTTAAGATCTTGCATGTGTAGAATAGGATACTTATCAGGAACTGTCACTGTGTTAAGACCGCGGTAGTCACCGCAAGGACGCCAGTCTCCTGATTTCTTGGGAACCAGGTGCAATGGTGAGGCCCAAGAACTGTCGGAAGGGCGAATGATCCTGAGTTCGATCATGTATTCGAACTCTGTCCTAGCGACTTTATGTTTTTCAGGGGCCAACCTGCGAGGCCTAGCCGATACGGGCGGGCCTTTGATTCTTATGTGGTGTGTGACATTGGATGTTACCGCGGGCACGGCGTTCGACGCCCGGTCTAGTTGGGGGAACTGTTGAAAAAGTTCCGCAAAAGACGGTGGAGCAGTCGGTGTCGCATAAACAGGACTGATAGCTACGATGGTCGTGCGATTACCGTTAATGCTCAGGTGTGTAACGGCATCTGTTAGTTTCCGGCGTCGTGTATCGACTAAAAGGTGGAAATGCCGGAGGAAGTCGATACCGATAATGGCAAACGGAACAGCAGCGACAACGAAAATCGAACGAAAGTTTCGTCGGAGACCTATGTCCAATGTTAGCGAACGTTGACCGAAAGTCTGGATAACGGTGCCGTTGGCGGCACGGAGATGAGCGCCTGAATGTGTCGCCTTGGAAGGGGTCTGTGGGACTACGCTAACCTGCGCTCCTGTGTCCACCAGGAATGCGGTTCCTGTGGAGAGATCCCGAACAAATATAAGGCGACTAGGGGTAGATGCGCCGGCGAATTCCGTCGCCATTACTCGTCGACGATCCGGTTTCTCTGGAGCGGTGAGGGAAACGAGCAGGGGGTTGTACATCTAGTGGCTTTGGTACCATATCGTTCATGGTACCAGCAGAAGCCTTTACGAGGCTGTGAGTTGCCTCGACGGGGCGACCTACTTGTACGCCGACGCCGTGGGGATCGCCTTCGGGAACGGCTAATAGTCATATTGCCTAAGTCTCTGCGTAAGGCAGCTACTTCTGCCCATAGGGCCTTGACCTCTGCAAGTTCGGTTGAGTGGGAACTTACAGGTCGTTCCGTAGCTGAGGTTGTAGAAATACCACTTACCCTGAGATTATTGTAATCGTTCAGAAACGGTTGAAAGCGCTCGACTACTTGGTCGGTAATTTCAGCAGCCTCTGATAACGGTTGTGAGCGGGCTACGGACACAATAGCTTGGGCTGTCTCCGGTAGCCTCTGCATCCATAGCTCTCGCAATAGTGACTCATCCATGTGAGAGCCGCCGAGAAGTTGCTGCATTTCTCGGAGCAACGTAGACGGGCGTTTGTCACCCAGTTGTAATCCGCTGAAAAGCTGCTGTAGGCGGGTCTTTTCTGGTGGGGTTACCCGCTTGATCACGGCCTCCTTAAGGGTATCATAGCGATGTTCCGCGGGTTGAGCGAGGAGGACGTCACGCAGTTGCATGGTGACTTCCTTCGGAAGCCTGGACATTAGCTGACCTAACTTCGCCTGGTCAGACGAAATTCGGTTATTGACGAACTCGGCTTCAAGGTAAACAAACCGGAGTAGGGGATCCATCTCCAAGAATGAAGGAACTGTCTGTGTAAGTGCACCTACAGTATGCGAATCTAAAGGCTTAGTATCTTCCCCGGACATGGTAAACGCTCGAGGGCTTGTAATATGCAAAAACAGGAAATATAGAGTATACGTAGGCGAATAAATGTGAAAATTTGGTCAGACCTACTATATAACCAAAAATGGAACTACAGACAATAAAAATAATAAAATGCCGTCTAAAAAAATTAACACCAAGGAAATGACTCACCAAATGGCGTGGGACAAAGACGGCGGATAAAATACGCCGGATCAAGGGAAGAAAAATAGCTATTGTCGGGCTCAACAGTTTGTGGAACAGCAAAATACCAACAAAAATCAGGCTGTTCTGGGAGGTCGCTACACCGTTGGGCAGATTCCGTTAGAGCCAGTCTTAGACTCCAAATCCCCAGAATTTTTTTCCCATTGTTTGTATTAGGTCGTCTCTTTTGCTGCGCCTTCAACCCGAGAAAAGGTGACGTGGTAACACCGTTTGTTGGGAAACCTAATCAAAATTAGGCCACAGGGACTTCGAATATATAGGACGAATCGATTATCATACATAGCCAAAACGACGCAGAGCGGATCTGACGAGACGGTCGTATACGGCTGTCGGGTCGTTAGAACGAATCACATTAGAGTTCAGATGGTGGACAGGTGTTCGTCCGTACGGCTGCGGTTTGGCTGGCTCAGTGGATTGATACAGATCAGTTCACTCGAGGCCGGATCGATCGACCGATATGACGTGATTCATCTTGATTGCTGCGTTAAGAGATGCCGCTCCTAACACCTGCCCTTCGTGCTTACTGAACCTGGGTGCGTGAATGAGTATCAGTCGGGAGTGAGGTCACGGCGCTCCTGGTGCGCCTTGGTTGCCGAGGTGTTGGTAGTATTTTGCGACTTCTCTTGAACCTTAATGTTCTGCGTCTGTGGCTTGTCCCTCTACTCTTGGCGTTGTCCAGTAACACTTCCGACGATAGTCCCCGGTTTTCTGAATGGACCGTTTGTTCCCCCAAATAGTCTGGTCTGATTGGCATGCTGTATCCAGGCATATGGGCTAACTTGAACCTCATACAGCACTGCCTCTCGACGGGTTCGAGTTCGCCCGGGTGTCCACGCAAACTCTATCCCACGACAGTCCCTTGCCAGTACCGGTTGACTAATCTCAGAGGAACGAGATCGGGCACCGTGTGTTCTATTAGGCTGCTGTTCCATCAGAGAATTCCTGTTAGGTGCTGGTGGCCTGGGAGGATATTGTAGATCATTCGTTGTTCGTAATATGCATCCCGTCAGAGCTTCCGTTGGCTATTTCCCTTCCGGAGCCTGTGTATTTGGAGTCGTCCGACAATCGAGGAGGAATGTTTCGAGGACGTCAGCCGTATGTCCCTTGCCTTTGGCTGTTTGAAGCGGTGTTCTGCACGTGTCCAAAATCCGTTCAGCTTGGCCGTCTGGTTGTCAATGGTAAGCCGGTGACTGTATAATCTGACGAACGTGATCCGGTTTCTGGTCTGCTGACGGAACTTGCACCATCACAGTTCTGCACAACCGGTTGAGTAGCACGTCCAAAAGTTTCAGACGCCTAATGCAGTCCAAGTCCAGAAGTTTTGAATTCTCGGTGAAGTAAACCGTGCCACTTGCATAGACATCATTGTGCTCAATATCACGGTTTAACTCATCACTTGGTGTAAATTTGTCTCCAGATGCATCCTTGTGTCCGAATCGATTCCATTTTTAGCACTTCTGGCACTCAAAACTAAAGGACTGAACCTATTGCCAGCATGCTGTTGGGAGCTTCGATAAAATCTATGCACCATGCTTCTCGGTTCCTTGGCCTTGACAGCAGGTAACCCCGACCGTTCAATCATGGTTGTGTCATGTTTCAGAGCGATCAACTGTTGGCACTCGTCTGTCACAGATGGCAACTTCATGCCATGGTCTTTTTTAGTCTTCTCTGGAATTCGGGTGCGAATGTCGGTATCTTGGGTTGATTTTAAACTGCAAACGAACATCAGACACTTGATGTGATCTTCTGTCATCGTCTTCTTCTTGAACTTTTCACACCGTCGGTTCACGGCACTCACGTAAGTGACAAAACCTTCTTGTTCATTTTCCACCAACTTGAGGCATTGACACCGGGTGCTGAACATGGATGATTGCTCTCCAAAAATATTCATCAGTGAGATCCCGAGGTTTTTTTGACAGAGTGAAATCAGTATACTTTGAGTGTTCTGTCGTACTGGGTTTCCGAAGAAGTAATCGCACCTATTCTGCATCATCCATGTCAGCCAACTTCAGTCGGAAAACATCTTCGTATCGGCTAAACCATGGTTCGAAAGTCACTCCAACATCGGTATCATAAACAAATTCATTGATGCTGTTTGTGATAGCGTCCATCGTTGAACCCGGTTGGACGTTTAAATTTGCTGACAGCGTGGTTCCGATTAACTTCAGTTGGGCCGCATCGAATTGCGCTTGTTGCTGCTGCAGGATCAGTTTCATTTCTTCAACTTGAATTGTCATTGTTCACGTGGGTTACGTATCTTGTATCAAGAGTCGCCAGTTATTGGATCGTCCATTTTGTTACGCGCTCAGCCGTTTGACCCAAAGCCGAGAAGGAAAAGAGACGTGATAACACCGTTTATTGGAAAACCGAGTCAAAATTAGGCCACAGAGGCTCTGAATACATGGGACGAGTCGATTACTATACATTGCTCGACTAAACACCGAGCAAATCAGACGAGGTGATCATGTGTGGCAATCAAACGCAGAACAAACGAAGCGGTCATATATGGCTGTCCGGCCGTTAGAAAGAATCACATTAGAGTTCAGTTAGCGTACGGGCTTTTGTCTGCACAACTAGAATCTGGCTGGCTCAATGGAACGATGCAAGTCAATCCACCCGAAGCCGGATCTATCAACTTGTATGACGTGATTCGCCTTGGCGGTCTCGTTGGGAGATGTACCTCTTAACAGTCTGCTTATGCCCCAACTGACTGCAGTGACGTCAGCGTTAATATCGCCTTTTACCCAGGGCTAGATGTTTTCTTCTAGTCGGCACAGCTGTGATAACTGATAATTGGTAGGGGATTTTGATTTTTATAATAATATTTTTGACCGGAGATATGAATGCCCTGGTCGACCGTCTTGTTGAAGCCTAGTTTTGTTTAGGTGGCATCATATCGCTTAGATATTGGCGAACGACTGATGTTACTGTGCTCCTAGCACAGGCTATTTTCAGTCATCACGAATTTGAGACATCGTGTGCTTGGTGCTCTCCTCCGGACCAGATATGGTCCCAGATAGACCACATTGCTGCTAGCTGTATCTGACAGAACTCTAATCAGAACTGCGGTTCTTGTTAGAACACATATTTAGTTTCAGACCATGTGTTGGTACGTTATCCCTTTGTTCGTAATTTCAGTGGGCAATGACACCACCGACCGCAACGGTTGGCTGTCGAGAAACCGACGAGACCAGCCTCAAAGCATAAACTTCAGATTAGTTTTAAATGTAGGTTGAGCATTCCTAACCCCGACGATTCCAACTGCTGGACCCAAATTTCACAGGCTATTCATGAAGCAGATATTGTAGCATGTTGCATGGTGGCTTTTGGGTTAACCAAACGTTAGATCTCAGAGAAGTTCCTGGGGGTGTTAGATGCCAGACAACATTTCCCAAGATAGTGCATATAAAAAGTTCGGGAGAAATATCCGTAAGCACAGGCCTGGCGTGACCGTCGATCGTGTAGCCCGGCTAACTGAGAAAGTTCATGAGATGACATCGCTTTCGCTTCGCAGAACATCGGCAGACTTTAATCTCATCCGTACTACCGGCCCGATACGTCCATCTGTCACTGAAGCTGTCGGTGGGGAAGATGGTGCACATTTTCATAAGTCAGGAAACTTGGACCATTAGGCAATACACTTTAATGGCCAGCTTAGCTAGCTCCTCGCTTCCATTGTGTTATCCACACAAACACGCAATACGATACTCTAGCCGGTAGGTTTATAGTCGCCAATCAAAATAAGTCCGCTATTGCATTTCAGCTTCCAACTGCAATAGGGCTGCTGACCCTATACCGGCATTTTTCAGAGAAGGTGGGAAGGCATTTGTCCCAGTTGTTTCAACTTGTGTGGACGATGGAGGGTATCTCTCTCTATTGGGGCTACTCGGTAAAAATTCTTATCCTTAAGAAAGGAGCCGTGGGATTCTACAAAATCCATGGGGTTAGCTTGACGTCAGCCATAACTAGTTTTCTGATACCCATTATATTTCGGCGACTCACGACACCTTGGGAAACAAATTTTGGCTGACAACGTGGTGTCACTGTTTGACAGTGTCGAATCAGTGCAAACAATGCCAACCGTTATTTCCCGTCCTACGTTTTGCAGCCCTGAAATGCAGTGTGCTCCGCAAGACTGTTATGATTGCGTAGATTTAATGTTAGGTAGTGAAGTTGCGAAGGTTTTTCCGGTTTATTTACTTAGGAAGTCTTATCAGAAGCAGCAAATAGATAAGGTGGAATGGAACTCCGTGCTTCCAAGGCACGGGCGGTTTTCGCAAATCTGAAGCAGCACAGGCGAAAAAGCGCTCTCTCTCATAAGATTAATGGTTATACATAAGGCGGCCGTAACAGCTATGGTACTTTACACTCACGAGACTTGGCCACCCGGAATAGGTGTGATCTATTTGCAAAAAGCAGGCAGCTTCATGTTAAATTTTTGAGTTTAGGTGTGGATGTTTTCACTGTTTGGGTCTTTGATTTTTCTTTATTTTTTCCACTGATGATTACTGTTCTCTTCACGCCCATCGATTAGACATCGAAGTCAAGCACTGATGTATGCTGTGTTTGGTGCTGATGACCTACTTCATGTGCTGGGTGCATTTTCGAACAGTTATGGAGAGCGTTATCTACTTTAGATGATGTTCCAGAGGAGCGTCTGATCTCCTCTTTCTTCAGTCACGTAACGGATGGTAATTCGGGAGGAACACTCAGAGGTTTGCGGAATTTTGAAATAGATTGTGATTGTGTGTGTAATCCATGCATGGTTTGTGTAAATCTGGCCCTCTTTTTGCTGATCTACCATCGAGCGCATTTGATGTTAGTAGTGATCTTCTTTCTACATAGTTATGATCAAATCTCTTGTGCTAACTGGAGGCATCTCGACGCTTGCCAGCGTTCCTGTGTTACTTTTTGTATGGAGACCTTTTCTCATTACGTCCATACCCTTTCAGCTAGTACATATTATTTATTAGTTGTATTACAGAATCCATTGTTAATTGCAGGTAAAATATGACCGAATGCGTTCAACAAGTTCTCACTGCCCGAGCAGCACTTCACAAGGCTTTGCAGGAACATCACTTGTACATACCCAGACAGACTGAGATTTTGCAGTTGGCTGATGAGTTTAACGCATTAAAAGAGGTGAGTTACTGATGAATTTGTGCTGTTTCACTTCTTCTTTATTATTTTTTGTGTTTATTAAGGTGAACCTCAGTTGGTAGATATACTAATGCGATTGGTATTTTCGTCGGCTAGCTTCTGTACTCCTTTATGGTTAAAGATAAATGGGATCTCGTTTATCTATCTGACTGTTAGGACACTCCGGCTTCAGGGCGTCCCAAAATGTCCTTCGACTGCGGTGGTAAAACAGGCCTACATTGTATCACTCAGTGGCAAAAGTTTCTCACTGTGTAACTTTAGGTCGTATATAAAGAGTTAGGCATTGTGTGGATGTCAACATTTTTGGGACTTCTCATTTGCAGATGCATCCCTCTCCTTCTCTACGCCTCAACGTATGTGTTGATAACTTACGAAGACATCAAGTTGACGTCAGTTGTTACTTCTAGAACGATTAACGTCATTCTATTGTCGAGTGCTGTTCAATTCGTCACGCTGTCCTACCCGTTACACGAGACCGAAGTGTTATGTGCGTAAATGCAAATCGAAAGGTCTGCTCATAGTATAATTGTCCACTGGTATGCCAGTGAATGGAGAGGTCGAGTAGTGATTGCAAAGATGTAGCTGAGGTCGTAATAGCATAGTGATAAGGGCACTTTTTATCGTCCGGCGTTAAGCATGGTTACCATATTTACTCCTGTTCAAGCCTGAACAACTTTACATTATTCGGACAATATGTAGCCTTCTGCATTGCGCGACATCGTGTGGTGTGCAGGTGGAAAGTTTTGAAATTTACTTGTGTGCTGTTGGGTCAAACAGTTTTGAACAACCACTCATTCGTATCCATTTTACTTCATAATCGTCATGATTGTAACAGCCAAGAGCCTGACCAGAAGTTACTGTGGCTCGAGCTGCCGCTCACCTCAACAGTGATATGAAATATCCTAGAAGAAAACGTTAGTGAGAAGGTCTAAAACCAACGAAAGAATACTAAATAGATGAACTAGAAATTGTGTGGATACAGGTCCGCCAATGACTGTGGCACATCACCATCTCGGACAGCGTTTCTAATCAGCGATTGGAGTGATCACGAGGACCCCAGCCAGGCAGGCGACACCTACCCGATTTGCTCAGTGGAACAATCACAGTCTTCGTTTTTCGTGACCATATTGTTGCTTAACCATCACGTAGTTTCACCCAATCGTTGATAGACTCAGTATCTATTATCTAATACGACAAACGATCACCTGGTATACGGCATAATTGACCCAACCATCGCAGGCTGTGCAACGTAATCAGTTGACCAATTGATTGCGCATTCCGAGCGTTCTGGAATACGCGCTGGCGAACGATCGTTTTGTTCACACGATCAGTCAACTAAATGTGGGTTAATTGGCGGAGACAGCGATGGTCAAACACAGCAAGTCGGTTGACATCTTCGTTGCGAACAGGCCGCGTTTTCGAACCACAGAGCAAAACAGAACGTACACAAGCATTATATACCCTTCCTTTAAGCGGAAACCGAACGTCTTCCTGACGCCACAAATGACGCAGGTTGACACGTACAACTCGTGCCTTTGCTATCCTCACTGATACCTCATCAGGTGACGAGATAGTGATACCCAAGCATGTGAAATTGTCCACATGCTCAAGCGGATTACTTGCAATGAAGAAGGCAGGAGTGGGCAAACCCTAGTTTTAAAGTAATGCTATGCATTTTGAAGGTGTAAAGCGCATTCCATACAAACCAGCCGGATCACTCACTTTGTTCAGCATGATCTGCATGTCTTCGACAGAGAGAGGCTACGTAAGACAATTCCATCGACGTCGGTCAAGCTAGCGCTAGAATGTTCAACACTAAACTCATTGGATTTAATAAGTGCACTTTCCAGAATGTCGTCCATGACAAGTTTGAACAAGAAGGGGGAAATCGGACACCCTTGACGAACACCACTAGATTTGACGAACGCCTGAGACAGTTGTCCATAAACTCCCACTCTACTTGCATAGTGACCATACAGTGATCACAACAGATTTACTTATCTCCCTGATACTCCCTTGCAAAGAAGACAGTTCCAGAGAACGTTAAGAGCAATCGAATCGAAAACAGCTTTTAGGTCTAAAAAAACCCACGACCATCGGTTGCCTATAAGAACGTCGATGCTTCAAGATCCGTCGCGGGGTAAAAATATGTTCAACGCACCCTCGATCGAATCGGAAAGTTACATGTTCTTCGCATCTCGGATTTTCGCAAGGTTTAGTGAGCCGACGTAAAATGATGCCAGTGAGTAACCTAGATGTAATAGGCACTAGATCGATCCCTCTGTGGTTATCACATAGATTTCGGGCTCTCTTCCTGAAAAGTAGAATTACTGTCGATAGGCGCTAGTCACAAGGTACCTTTTCGGTTTCCCAAATCGTCTGGAGTAGTTTCGTCAGTTCTGATATCAACCTCTTTTCGCCATTCTTGAAAAGTGAAGGAAACAAGAGATCTGGTTCAGGAACCTTGTAACGCTTCAACAACTTACGCTCCGAGCCACTTCTGTTTCCGACGGGGAGCCGTCTGGAACGCAATGGTTGATGAGATATCAGCGAGGATTGCAAAGGCACGAGCTGCCTTTGCCAAACTGCGTCATCTGTGGCGTCAAAAAGACGTCCGGTTGTCGCTGAAAGGAAAGGTATATGATGCCTGTGTGCGTTCCATTTTGCTCTATGGTTCGGAAACGTGACCTGTTCACAAAGAAGATA
>JTDE01000065.1:401583-416384 GCA_014338405.1 Paragonimus skrjabini miyazakii | reverse complement strand
ACCCTGACTGCTCCATTGAGTTAAGTGGGTAGGTGTCGCCTACCTGCATGGGGTCCTCGTGATCACTCAAACCGCTGGTTAGAGACGCTATCCGAGATGGCGATGTGTCGCAGCCAATGGCGTACCTGTATCCATACCATTTCTAGTTCTTCCGCTTAGTCTTGTTTTAATAATTTTCAACCTTCTTAGTAACGTTTTCTTTTAGGATATTCCACGTCACTGTTGAGGTGAGCGGCGGCCCGAGCCACAGTATCTTTTGGTCAGGCTCATGGCTGTTATGATGATGATGATGATCAGTGGCTGACCATTCGGGTCCCGTCGTCTACATGATCTGATTGAGGTCAACCGAACTGTTCTTCAAAGTGTTCAACTTACCTGTCAAGTCGGCGGGAATGACTGGTGATAAATAAACCATATTTTTCACATATGGTCTCGCTTACACTAACTCGACGACCAGTACAACCACGGATCAGGGAAAAAAGCCTTCTGCTGTCTCCAGATAAAAAGTCTCTTTCCATCGCTTTTGACTGTTCGACCAAGTAGTGCTCACGGTCTTTGCTCAAGCTTTTATTCGGCTTGCGTTTAAGTTCTCGACGGTCGTCATCATACTCAGAACCAAATGGAATCGAGCGAGGTTTATCGACGTGATGGAAATCTACTTCTGTCACCACTGAACAGGTCATTTGGAACATACCTCTTGACAGCATGCTTTCACAGCTGGTGCGATTTGTCCCAATCGTTCGTTAGGTTCTCTCACCTGACTCGATTTGGGCAACTTGTTCACCAATGCTTCCTGGTAAGCGTTCTCCGCATTCTGCTCCCTCGATTGGCAGTTGTTTCTTGGGTTTACGAGTGTATGTCCCCTGTGCAAACTGCAAAACAGAACGGGCACACACAGCAGCATGGTCTGAGTTCAGCCGGTTTCCCAAAAATGCGCGATAGTCGTTAGCGGAGAAGCGCCACCTGTAACTGAATGTTATGCGATCCAACTGTGTCCATGGCTGCGAAGCACACGGAGGTTTCCATATAACACAATACCCCCAAAACAGCGCACAATTCCAACCACCACGTCAAGGTAAAAGTATGGGTCAGGATCCATTTTATTTATATATTGGTAAGTAAAAACTCATATGATAGTCTGTGTGATATGTACCGTCTATGCTACTATACCTTGCAACTGCTGTCTGTTCTCCGCTATAGAGTTTGTCTTCGTTGACTGCGACTCACCTAGTGTGCTCTTTGGAGGGCGACCGCAGCCGAACCGCTTCGACAGTACATGCGGATATTGTTTCCACATTGCAAGAGGCTCTGGACATGCATTCGAACTGTACCTACCTGCTGGAAGTTCATCGTGCAATCGAACTGCTCTCCACCTCCGTTCGTCAACTATGTCAGTGTGTGCAAAAACCACATCCATGGGCGCTACACGATGTTGTAGATGAGGAGGACGGCGTTGATGCCTGGACTGATGATATCAGGAACGACCGTACCAGAGAAATTGGAACACACGGGGATGACATTTTGGAGATGGATCCGGTCGAACTGGAACCCGTGATACAGACGGGGGATTCGGACATTGATGAGGATACGTACAAGTATGTCTTTCCGTCTTCATAGTTATGTTATTTCTGTGATTTTGAACGGCTGTATTTCTTTAACTTGAACGTCGCCCACAGTTGATTGCGGCTTTCACATTCACGTATACTGTTGTAGTATGCAAGCCAGCTGTTTCTTCTCTGGTTGTCCGTTACACTTACGGACCAATTTTGGGGCAATGTGGAGACACCGGGGGACAGCGTTTTTCCGAAGTGGGGGTTTCACCAACAATCCTGTAAAAGGAAACAACAAGAATAAACATGAGCCCAAGGCCCAGTAAGCCATGCACATGACTTACACAGACGATAACTAAGACGGCGCCGACAACACAGCAGCACGCTCCGTCACCAATTCAAATTCAACTAGTGCGCGCTTGCTGGTTTCGGTCGCACATTACACTATCAGTCAACCCCTTTCGAAAAAAGCTCTGGACTTGCATATCCTTTCCCTACCAGAATCTTAACTTCTGTCACGCCTTCAAGACAACTCTGTTAGCAATGTGCCATTAATTTCACAGTAGATGCGATCGAATAATTATACGTACACCCTCCGCCGCATGCGTTTATGAGTATTGCTCAGACTGTTGGATCGTCTTGAGGTGACAAATAATGACTGCCTTATTTAGCTGCAGTCGAGGATACCACGACTGAGGCTTCTGTTCAAGTTGAAACCACAAACTGAGTGATATTTTATTTACTGATGAATAGTAAAGGATTTCGATAGACTTAGCTTGTAGATCATTTACACTAGATCGTACCTCTCACATTCCCACGGATATTTCAGCCAGTCTTTTTCTAGACAAGCAGTGGGGTTCGGTCTGACCGTTACTGCTACCTTGACGTGGTGGTCGGGTTTGTGCTCTGTTTTGATCCGGCGGGCTATGCTGACTAGGACCTCGGTCCTTCCAGATGCAACCTTGTCAGACTGGCCGAAGGGGAGCAGTAAGACGAAAAACAATTACACTCAGGGCTGTATATTGCGCTACTGACAGCGTAGGGATGCATAGGTAACCAGGCACGATCCCCTGGGCATACAGCAGAACTATTTTTTATTGTCGTGGCACTACTCTTCCTTATCAGGAAGAAGGGAGTTAGAAAAGGTACCCTCAAACAAAAGATCATCCCGATCACCCAACGGTTGCCCATGACAGCCGGTGTATTATCCAATACGATCGAAGGACTTTTGGTTTCATCCAAAAACCTGATGTGGCTTCGGATACATCCACTACTTGCAGCAGTGTTCAGAATCGGACATTATTGGTTTATACACTGCGCCCTCATGCTGGGCAAGCCCCTCACTGCCAAGTGAGTCAGACTTTTGAGTCATTGGCCTTGGGTAAGGTCCCCCAAGAAAACCGTGTCATGTTGTTTTTCATGTCACACTTTTGAGTCAGAGATTCGGGGTGGGGTCCTTCAAGTCAATCCCCATCCGCAGCTTGAACGATCAAGAAGTATCTGAACTGGTCGTCCTCCTGACAGTGACAATACTCATCCACTACGACTTTCTCCTTCTGTTTTGCTTCATAAGGCTTCTGCTTCTCACGTGCCTTTGGGCGTTAATTACTTTTTGGAACCAAGACAACTGATCTCACTGTTGAAGTGACCAGGTTGGTTTTTATGGAATGCGCTTTACACCTTCAAAATGCATAGCGTTACTTCAAAACTAGGGCGTTCTGACCTCGTAACTTTTGTTTTTTATAAGATTAGTTTGTTATCATCCTCTTGATCACCGGTGATTCTGTGCATATTCTGGGCCTCTTAAGTGAATCACCACGTGTTATCACCATCATCTTATTAGTTGTCTTTTTTGTGAACAATGTACATTGTTAGTTATATCTTCTACACTCTTGGACATTAAATGAAGGTAGTTTCTATCTCTTACCCGATACAGGCCGTACATGCGCAGGTGTACTGGTGGACGAAGGCAGTGGGCAGAGTCAGTTGGCATCAGTCGGTCGACTCAGACCTGACTAGAAATAAGACATTGTTCTCATGTACTGGCTTCTCTCTACTTATTGTCTTTGCTGGACGCTATCCATTTTGCGATTGATCGATTTCCACACAAACCCGTCGTGTCCGTCACCGCTCCTTCTGAGTACCTCACTTTTGGACGGGGAGCTAATGCAGTCGACAGGACTACTTTCTGAAAAGGGTAGTGTTTTTGTTGCTAGACGGCTTATAATCTCTCTTGTGGGATTGTACCGGTCGATCAGAGCATTATCATCTTCACATATTCTGTCATTCTAGACAGGTAATATTGATTGTCAGTATTCTCGGGGTGCATCCTGATAGGTTAATCTGCTGACGATGTGATGCAAAAAGAACGCCTTACTGTTTCCAGTTAATCCGATAGCTCGTGTTTGAACTGAGTCATCATCATCTTGTATTATTGGAATGCCCATGCAGTCGTTAGCTCACCCATTTCTGAGTCCGTACACGCATACTATTCCATCTGGATGCTTTCAGCGTAGTCGTGGTTCATCAGTCCGCATTTTCATTCATCACCGCACTTTGGCATTTGACGGTCAGCATACAGAGCTCGATGGAACTGTATTGATTCGAGTGACTGATTGAGCGAGCGGTATCCGACTGATGCCACGTAATCGACCGTTAACGAGAAGCTTAGGATAACAACAATGACTGTTTGTTTCACTTACCTTAGGTGAGTAGGCACTCAGCCAGTGCAAACGTAAAAGTGCAGTGAATGAGAGCTGTGCTCTTTTTATATCAGGTCTGACCCAACGGACTTACTTTATGCCTACAGCCTATTTTCTGTCCAACAATGCAAAACGTGTGTTTTTTCAAAAATATTTTACACGCTGGACCCGTTTAAACCATTTGAATAGGTGTCACGACCCCACCTGATAGAGAAAGAAAAGAACAACGCAAAGACCGCGAGCAGTATCTCTATCACGAACGAACGCAACGATATTGCAAAACGGTACGAAAATCAGAGCGCAAATATCGGAACCCAACCCTCGCAGCTTAGAACCCCCCAAACAAGTAAGAAAAAAGACGACCTTCAAACGAGCCTTATTTGCTGCTCAGCCCGAAGGCAAAATTGTGGGTTACAGCAACTGTATTTCTAGGTTTTTGGTGGCCTAGGCCACCGAATGGACCAATCAGAAGCGATCGCAACTTCGCGGAGGTTCGAGAGTTCTAGCGGGCGTTCAAATTCATAGAAAATGAAGGATCCATTTTTCTTGGCATGTAATGCGAATTTTTCGGAAAAAGTGCCTTTTCCTAACAATAGAAGTCACAATTTTTGTGAATTCATTTCACACATCCTTGCCAGTTGTAAATGTTCGAATAGCCTTAAACCCAAAACATAGCAGTTCTGAAGTGAATTGACAAACGTACGGATCAACCTGGATTGTGAGTAGTACTAAGCTTGACCCACGACAACCGATTATGAACAGTTAAATGTTTTTGAGCGCATTAGGCAAGTTGTTTATAGCTGAGCGATTCGATTTCGTCATATTTCAAAGTGTTTGAGTTGTTAGCGTTCATCGGTACAGTAAGCGACAAGACAACACTGACTTTATGACCTGTGACCAGTAACTGATCGATTTCCACACAAACCCGTCGTGTCCGTCACCGTAGTACGGGACGGTTAGCAGCGTGTTGTTAACCGGGTGCTAAGCTAATGCATTTGTTGGCCACTCGGGTATATTTTCCTTGATTCTGGTTTCAAACATCCTTTCTGTTCTAACAGTGTTAATGTTTTCACAGTTGTAAGAGAACTGATGGATACAATAAATGCTAGAACTCACGGGAGTTCGTTTTTATTACTCGAGGGTGTAGGCAGCTGAGTCGTTTATGTAAGTAAGACCAACTCCATTATCTCACCCGGTTGGAAAAACGTAGATGAACGAGTCATCGCCTCTATTGGTTTTAGTAACAAAACGAGTGTGTTATTGTGTTTTCGTCGCATTTTTAACCATGTACATTCTTACAGTACAGATGTGTAGTGGATAGCCTCCATCAAATTAGCTCTGTAACATTCAAACTGAGAGCCGCGTGAACTATCAAAGTCTGAAGTTCCGAGCAACACCAAAGGACGAGTGATTGAAATACCGAGTTCAAACGTAACATCCGCGATTTCGCGTTCTTGACGTCGTTGTCTAGGTTTGGACCAACGAGCAGTATACATTAGGTCATCCTGAAAGTTACCGCATTTTCGAGCAATCAGATTTTAATGAATGCACCTCGACCTAACTTACTTTTCCAATGTGAAGTAGGCATGGTGCCTATTTTTACTAGCACGACACAAATATATTCATGCCACATTTGTAATATATTGCACCTTTAAATACAAGGCGCTTTCCAAGCTCATTTTGTTCTCCAAAGCGTTTCTGTTCAAGAAAATAGTCCAACGTGCAGAAAGTGATAAATCCGGTAAAAATAGTGGGTGGGGTATCGTTTCAATACGCCTTTAATGCAAGTTTCGAATGATTACTTTTGCAACGTGTGACCTGACATTGCTGTGCCAAACTCTTGGATCTCATCTGTCGATCAGCGCCAGTTGTGGCATCACTAGTTTCTGGTAAACACCTCCCAATGTATTGCAGTACGACTCCCCCGTAAGTATCGTATCAACTCTCTGAAAGCAGTAATGGATCAATCAGTCCACCAGTAGACCACTAAACGGTAACTATGATCTTGTTCGGTTAAAGGCCGCGTTTGAGAATCGTCCGAAGAAGTCCATTTTTGTCAGGTCACTGTGCACACCTTGACTGAGAAAGTTTATGTTTATTTTGGTGTCAGTGAAATGCACATTCCCAAACGTATTTTTACTTCAGTTTCCATCAAGTCTTCTCTTTTTTCCTGTTTCACTCAAACAGCTCCACACAGTACCGGATGGAACACCATGCTCGTTCGCTAAGCCCACACGGCTTCTCTTGGGACTAACTCCCACCGTTCTTTTCATATGATTATCTGGACTAAGGGTTGATAACTTCCTTCTGAACGAGGGCTGAATGTCATGGCAGTACGCGGGCAGCGAACCACATTCATTCATAGTAGCGGTTCTGAAATTCTTTTACTTTGTCTTCCTCTAGTTTATTTGGTACAAGATCATCATCTCCTTGAATCCAGTGGCTTTTTATAAGCGCCGAGGACAGAACAGTGACATCGAAACCTATCTTATGTTCAAAAGCTAATGTAAAGGCTGACAGTTGCACCACCTCGTTAACCTGAAGCTAAATATCACTTAGAAGAAATAATAGATCCACATTTTCAGAAATTTGAATCCCCTTTCTGTTTAGTTCTTCATCACTGCTCCTTTTCTCTTCACATCACTACCTGGAGGGCGATATAGTCCATTTTTGGAACCATCGATGTTTGGTTAATGAGTAATATAAAAACTTCATCCTATTGAATTAATATTCAAGCAGTTAAGTCATTATTGAAGAAAATTAACGTAATGCTCCAATCTGTTTTATCAGTGTTATGCGGCAGTATGATTGAGACCGGACTCAGACGATCGTTTAAATGAACATTAGTCAGTGGGACTCGTGATTTGTTTGTATGTAACATTTATCAGGAGGGTCGGTCGCGCATATACGTACTGTCGAATCTCAGTGTCATTTAATGTTGAACAGTGAGAACTTCGTTTCGGAACCACTGGCTACAGATTGTCTGTCCCATGTTTTAGAAGAATTGGGAGTAACCTTCTACAGAAAGTATCTTCGAGACTTATTTTTCATGACCTGAGTCTTGTGAACGATTCATAAATTGCCGTTTTTTTCGACACGCCTTCGCCAAACATTGCCTACATGTTTCCAGATGTCTTCTTAGCTTGATGTCCGAATTTAACGTTATAGCCTGTAAGAAGTGGAAACCGACATCTTTCCATGTCAAGTAAAACCTTTTGAAAGTGTCCATATGAACTGTTTTTTTGGTGAGTGAGAAGAACTTTCAGGTCGCTGTGTGTAGGATGATTGCATTTGATACATTCATTTACTTCTTCGTCAAAGTTAAATGCCGATTCAACCATGACGAAGTGAACGGAAACTTTCAACATGACCTGATAATATCTCATGACAAGCTCATTGTGTTCCGGTTTGAGTTTCAAGTGTCTTGACTGCTTGTGCTCGGATGTACACAAACTGGAGCTACCAAGTACATGTGTGACTGGATGCCAACGATAAACTTACACTTCTGTGGGCTTTAAGAATAAAATTGTCAGTTTCTAGATGATATCTCTAGCCTTTCAGTGTAACTTGTAGCCGAAAACCTTTTTCCGCATCGGAACGCACGCACGCGCACGCGGTCACCGTCTGCACACTCAGCCAATTGGAACGCTCCAACTGGCTGCGATTCATTGCGGTCAATAGACAGACACGCATGACGCGGTTGGACCCGGATCGGAACAGAGAACAACACAACTGTACTGGACAGGACACGGTCCGGACGAGCGCCACTGAGTTAAGCTTGTACACCGAACCAAACCATTTGACTTAACCTTTTCATTGACTATCACTGAGATATCGTTATTTCTTAGTGGGTACTCAAGCTCCACTGCAAACTCCTGTTCCTAATCGCTTGTTTCGTATTGTCTTTCTGATGTTTTCCAGACTGTACACTGAGGCCGTGGTTTCCTCGTTAGAAGAAGTGGAAACCCTGCTCAACCAGCCCACAAAGTTCAATAAAGATAACACTCTCGTGTTTCAAGGTTTCCGTCGCACCTTACAGGACTGTAAAGTAGGCTGACACTGAAATTTTTGTTCTGTACAACGTATGAATGTTTTTGTTTGCAGAGATGGATTTTGGTGTTGGTAGATTCCAGTATGAACTGCTTGAGAAATGTTGCTGGAACAGTCGACCCCTTTCATCATTTGGTAGACTCCACACGAACCAGTGAGACGGGTGGGTAGTTGAGTCCAAATATGAAATTTCCAACTTGGCTTTATTGCGATTACCGCCTGTGGACATGGTGTTCCCATCGTTTGTTCGAATCCAACTGAAGCCCAGGTTTTCACAGTTAGGCGTTTCCTGGATTCTCGAGTTTTCCGAAGGGTTCCATGCAGAAGAAACTCGTTCTGCGGATAAACATAATGAAAACACATCAATTCATTTCTACAGCCCGCTTCTTAGGGAGCGTACTAACACTTCTCAAGCAACAGTTTGACTTTTCCCTTTGGCTGCAGGTTTAAATCACTCGTGTATTAATCTTGAGTAGTCGAAACATGATGAACACATCAGTATCGAGACTGCACGATGAACCATGTCTGGCGTCATCCTTCTCTGGATTAGTCTGTCACAGTGACGGAAGCCAAAGGTCACATCTGCCACCATATTTGACTTGCACAGCATAGATCGAATGCCTCGTATGCGAATGGACTACTTTGTAATCAAGGTGGCCGAATTTGATTACCCGATTGCCAAAGTGAAACCTTTACTTATCGAAAACCAAAAAAGTAGAGATATTGGGAATGTAGGAGAGAGGGAGCTTCAGTATGAGAATGCGTATAAGGTCGTTTTTTTGTCGGATTATGAATACAGACGAGTTTAAGCTGATCACAGTGACCCGAGTCTTCGAATATGAGAGTGACTGATTGACCAAACAACTCGATAACTGACTGATGTCTTCCTCGGACTTTTTAAAAACTAAATGCATGCCTTGAAACTGCGTCTCCAATGTATATGTAGCGAGCGCTTTCGTAACGGCAAGTCATGAACTGCCTATTTTTATTATCCAACTAACCAGCGTCACAGGCCGTCACCACACTCAAAGGTTTATGAAACCCGTCTGTTATTTTCTTGGTGGTATAAAGGTTGCACAGGTAGTCACAATAAAGTGTCAGCCCACCCCCATCATCACGTTACTTTGGCTCCCTTAACACGATACACATGCAGTCTGAATCACAGTAGGTTTAAAGAAGTCACACAATAAGTAAACACTTGGGAAAGTATGTTTTACGACGTACCGAATCTGTCTTCATAAATCGATAATGGAGGTATACTTGTCATTAGTTTCAGACACAGCCGATCAATCAGAATGGTTTGTTTCCACTTGCTGCAATCACCTCACTGTGGATTAAATTTGAGAAGGGCTAGATTTCGCCTTCCAACCAAATGAATTTGAGCCCACGAAAAATCGTTAAACCAATCCGGGGGTCAAAACATGTTGTCCACAGATAGCTGCGAGACCCATTTTCACGAATGAGTAGCTGCTGAAGGATTATTCTCACCTGTGTCTAACCGAAACAGCCGCAAAACTTACCAACTGACGCTTGGCACAAACAGCTTTTTGGGAATAAGAATACGCGTTTGCTCTAGGTGTTTTGACGATATTCAGCAAAGAATGTTGGAAAATTGTTCCTGATCTAGTTACCTTGAGATACTAAATTCAATTTCTCTCGAGCACGAACAAATTTAGCGAATCATGGCATGTCATGGACATCATGGTAGACATTTGTGATATTATGTGACGAATAAAAATTTCAATTGGACAGTCTTAACGAAGGTGATATTAAGATGCGCATAGAAAACGAGGGAGGAGTGTTTGTTGGAAACCGAATGATAGGCCACCAGAGTTGGTTTGAAATGTGATCACAACTACAACTATGAGCGAACTATAATATTTCTTGCTCTAGGGCCAAAAGGAACTGCGGGGACTGTAGGTTATCGGCCATTCTGTTCCAAAAAAGCGCTGGACACTACTTTTGCTCCCGTTAAAACTCATTAGTACTACATATCTTAGCCATCGATAAGAGATAACAACATTTGTATCTCCTCTTGAGGCTATCGGGGCACACTACTCCCGTTGAATGTGGCGGAGCGTTTAAGCATGATAGTTCGGCCATGTCTAATTTGAAGTGACTGATACATTGGTTAACAAGATTACCTTAGGAGAACGGGAGTCAGAGTTTCATTCTGGTTCGTTACGGGAATGTGCACTACTGTCGAATCGTAACGAGCACGGAACTTGTGTCCGATGCCTCTTTTCGTAACTGGTTAATTGGGAGGTATCGGAGTGCGATAGCTGCTACCGAACCTGTACAGTCTTTGGTTTATAATTATTTTTCTCGACGCTCGTCACTCTCCCAAGCCTAATGAATATGTGTGTAAGCCAAATTTGTATGATAACTTGGGTCTTCTGCCTATCTTCCTCCGAAGGCCGAAAGAGCTCCGCTATTTCGATCGCGTGTCACTGTTAACTTATTCCAACAAATTACTCAAGCTACTATCCAGTAATCAGTAGCCACACTTGTTTGTTTGATATTTGAATTTGTAGCGCCGGAGACTATACGACAAAGATTTACCTAAAATTACATTTAATCATGTCCACGGCAATATGATGTGCATTCATTGAAACAGACTTTTTTTAACGTTATTTGTGCTGTCTGGCTGCATAGGCTTGAAGTGATCAGTCTGCAAACGCTACTCATTTCTGTTATCCGTTGCTCCATTTTAGTGAGACAACTAGCGGTAGATTGTGTTTGTATGGAACTTCCGTCAAAATCAGCTTGCTGATAAAAATATTTTATTAATGTTCTACATTCCGCAACCCGTCTGTTTTTTTCCCGCTGGTGTTCATCGTTTGGCGTCTGTATGAGACGAGGCGATCACAATTTTCGAGTGAAACTGAAAACTGAGTGTAATTCGACATTAGTAGTATTTACAATAAGCATAATAATAACCGCATTTATATATGTGATAATCATAACTTGTGAGCTCCATGCAGCTCCAATCCGGTTCCTCGATGCACTCTACATATGCCAAAATGTACTGAATAAAGGTTTATTGATAATAATGTATACTGAACATCACCCACAATTGATCGAGTGGAGTTAACAGACAATAATTGTGTCTCCTCTTCAGGCGATTGGGAAACCTGATCATTACTCACAAGCGAATGTGGTTGAGTGTTCACATATGATAATTCGGTCGTGCCTAGCGTGAGGTCAGTGGCGCAGTGGTAAACACGGTTGCCTCATGAACAGCGTGTCCGGGGTTCTAGTCTCGGCAGTGGCAATGATATGCACCACTGATGAGCTCTAACGAGAGCGATACTCGAGTCTAGTGCTTGTTTTCGAAAGGGGCCGACTGGAAAGTCTATGGGAATGCGATGGCTACGATCTATTACGGGTGATGTTCAATCTATATGAAAACCAAAATCTCCTATTACTCATCAATAGTAGTAGTAGTAATAATAATAATAATGAGATGAATCAATCTGGTACACAACTGTTTCTATTAATGACTTTCGATCGGTGTGGTTGCTTCTACCTTGGAATAGCTTTTAGATGATTTTCTTCTCACATTGTAACATCCCAGCTTCCCGTGAGTTGTGAATACAAAGACTAGTTTACAGACCGAAACAGATGCGTGCATTTAGCAACTTATTAAAAGTAGAGTCAAATAAAATTGGTCCAACGTTAGTTAGTCAGTTGTTCAATGTACCCCAACAAGATAAACTAACACATCTTCCGGAACATTTTGCAGTTTGTGTCTGTTCTTCATAAATCATTTACTTGACAGATGTTCATCGCAATCTTTCTTTGTTCAAGGGCGTTTTCTAGATTGCATTTTGGATTGCTTTGTAAATGTTGTGCATTCGATGGTACATCGCAGTTTTGAACCTCTCATTTTTACCGCCATCCATACGTGCCTCGTTTAAAAAAATTTACAAAGTCGGTTAAAATCGTTCTGCTGGTACATGGCTCCCGTTCTAAACTCGCTCCACTTTCACGTGCGTACGTTGTTTCCTGGGTATCTTACGTCTCCTCTGCCGAATACGGTGAGTTATTCCGTCTATCAATTTTCCTACAGATCTACACATCCCTCACACCATTGTCTGATTGCACATCGCATACCGAACATCGTATGCGATCAGACAAACAAATGAGCAGTGCAATAAATACGAATTTGTCATCTCGAAATACCCGATCGTTTCGGCTTAGCAATGTTAAATGTAAATTTGATTGCAGTCAGTTGCAATAGCTTGAATCATTGACAGTGTATTCATGAACTACCCATGCTCTCCATCCAGTTGACCAAACAGTAGCCTACACGTGAACTGAACCACCATCAGTCTATTATGTCAGAATGCTGACATCTTCGTCGAATCAACCGTTTGCTCTTCTAACCAACTTGCCGAAGCGAAATCGCAGCTCATTGGTCCATTATTCACATTTAGGTCGCTTGAGATTTATGGGCTGGCATGCTGAACTCGATAGCATTATGTTGAATCGAATGTATGAATCTAAACGAGATATGCAGTCAGACTGGAACGGGCGACTTAATGAGTTACGCGTATTCATCGACAACCACGTAGTCAATAGATGGTTGGCGACATCCGAAACAGATTGGCCCGCCACAGTGACCGAAGCCAAAGGACGCCTGCGCTTTAAACCATCACCCCAAGTGGCTTGCGCTGAACTACTTGCGGTTCCATTCACACACCACGTATCCGGTGTAAACCTGAAGGAATAAGACCAGTAGGTGTGTGAGTGAGGCCTTTGTGTCCAACCGGCCAATTCTGGTCAGCCAATTGAATGGCTAGCACGAAAAGGAAACCCTTAGCTCTCGGAAAATAAACAGTGAGAGAGACTGCAATGACAAGATCTGTACTAGGAAGAAAGATATGTAAACTGTAATACAAGAAGCATTTAAGTATACGAATGCATGCTATTGCATTCAAGAGAGGACAAAGTTGAAAAACAAAACTCAAAGTTGAACTACGAAAAGATCAGACAGACGATTCATCATTCAATACACCAGCAAAGCCCAAGAAAAGAGTAGGTAGAAGATCACAGACACCCAAGTTGCTGAAAAGGGGAGCAGATTAGTTGCCAAACGACCATGGTCTTGGTCGTTGCAATCATTAACAAAAACAGAACGGATATGCCGGTATGACCTACCTGAGCCTAGCGTACTCGTTGTCTCTTCACCGACGGTGCACTATGAGTACGCTGGTGACCTACTTATCCCAAACGGCCAGCGCATTCACGGCCGCACACATCGCAACGCCATATAGTCATGTCACCACGACCTACGGCACTGATGTTTCCCTTACGTACCGCGCGCTTTCGTTCTCGGCCGCGCAATAACTGCTCGCTGAACTCGCGGACGCCCGTCCGAATTGTATTCCTCCAAGCAGTCCGGTTCAACGCTAAGTCTTCCCAACATCTAAAATCAATTTTACAACGTGACAGACTTACCTGCACAGCATCCTAGTATCTCCGCTTTTGACCACCAGGATTTTGCTTACCTGATCTCAGTTGTCCATACAGCACCTGCTTTGGGATACAGTCATCGCCCCATCCGACGGACGTGACCCAGCCAGCGAAGCTGATTCAACATCAGCAGGGCTTCCATCCCGTTTATGTCCTCTTGCCGCAGTACTTCAGTGTTCGGAACCATGTCCGACCACCGAATATCCAAGATGCGTCTTAGACATTGCAAATGGGAGCGGCTCAGATAGCGCACGTTCCGCTGATACAATGTCCACGTTTCACTGTCGTACAGCAATATAGACAGCACCATTGAGTGGTGGACAAAAAGCTTAGTGCTCGGCTTCAGGCTGTGGTTCCTCCAAACACTTCTTTCAAGACGTCCGAAAACAGCAATAGCTTTTGCCACAGGAGCTTTCAACTCGCGGTTCCCGGACAGGTCGGTGGACAGATTGCTGCCGAAGTAGCAGAAATCTGTGCAACTGTCGACAACATCTCCATTGATGCGAATTTGCGGTGAACGTGCACAGACAGCACCTCTGACCGGAGGAGGCTGGAAGAAAGAACATGTCTTGCCTGTGTTGATATCCAGTCCAAACTTGGATGCTGTGGTCGCGAAAGTCGTGCCCAATCGCTGTAGTTCATCCTCACTGTTTGCGAACAATGCGCCATCATCTGCGAACATAAACATGCGCATCATTGAGGTATGTAACCCGGTATGGGCACCGAAACGTCGAATATTCAGCAGGCGTCCATCTGTCTGGTACTCAACCTCAACACCGTCCTCCCCAGAGTCCTGAAAAGCAACTGTTAGCATGGCAGTCAAATATAAGCTAAATAGGGATGGAGCCAGGACACGACCCTGCTTCACGCCAGTGACAATGTCAGAATCGTCAGAAGTAGATTCACACGATTGCACATTTGCCCTCATGCTCAAATGCAACAATTAAATCAACTTGACGAACTTACCCGGACATCCAAACTTACCAAGCACCGTCCACAGCGCCTCGCGGCTCACGGAATC
>JTDE01000065.1:377530-396434 GCA_014338405.1 Paragonimus skrjabini miyazakii | reverse complement strand
GTCTATAGGAAGGCGGAGTCACTGCCGAACAAACTGGCGAATCGTACAGTCCACAGCTTTAAGCGTGTCACGGTGGATTCGGTTTAATACTAATGAGTGATTCATCTTCGGGATCAGGTGTTGTCTCAGGAGTTCTAGGCGTTGACGTGGCTTCAAGGGCGCTTTGGTGGTTTCTTCCAGCATCATGTGAAGATGTAGACTGTGATTAGTGAATGTTTTACCTTTCCAAGTGAACGGGATACCCAGACAGGTCACCGTGTTGGAGGCGCTTAATAAATGGATAGTGTCCGGGTCGAAGTGAATAAACTCGTCAGAGATAGCGGTCGCATTGTGTTTGGTCGCCGCAGATGACCATGAACTTAGTCTTGTGCCTGTTGACATTCAGCCCGGTTAGTTCCAGGGCACTAGCTGCAAGCTTCTCGAGGAGACGCATGGAATTCCCAGCCAGAAGGATCAGATCATCGGCTTGGGCGAACCTGCTAACCAGTGTATCGTGGAACTGGTAGCCAAGCTCTGGTCGAGATAGAGCCAACACTTCATCTATTGCCATGATGAATAGAAGCGGGGACAGTGGGTCACTCTGGTGAACACCACGCTGGGACCGGAGAACGGAACCATTGAGCGTGGTGGAAGCGTTCCGATAGGAGTCAGCAATGTAATGCGTTAGAGGTGGAGGAGCACCGAAAGCTCGGGCCGACCTGATAATCGAATCCGGTGAGACAGAATCGAACGCTTCAGATACGTCGATAGAAACCGCTCACAGACTTGAAGACGTAGTGAATGAGTTCCGAAGCAGCGCATGAAGCAGTGAGGTCACCTCGGGGCAACCGTGACGGTGTAAGAATGCAAACTGAAGAGCGAGCAGTTACTGGCGCGTATTCCGACAATCGGCCAATATCATGTGGAAACAACGTATCAATGTTGAAGATACGGCGACATGTCTGAGCACGGATGGAGATGAAGGATTGTTCACTTTGAGTACAAGCGTGATGCGAGAGCGGCATAAGTGGATTAGACAACCTTGGGTTAGCAGGAGAAGGCTGAAGTATCCGGCCAAGGCATCAGCTTTCATGCGCTTCAAATGTTTGGGCAACAGTTTTTTCAAACCTGGAAGGGTGTTTTCCATGTTCTTCAGGGTGCGCCATGTCAGTGATCGGGTCGACCAGAGACCAGTCCGGAGGCAGGATCGTTTGAGATGGTCGTTCATCAACGTGCGGATGAGCCGATAGTACCTCGGGCCAATTCTACTGTGTATGTGTTGGGCGTTACTCTGTCATTAGCTCTGTGATAAGGCGCAGGAAACTACCGAATAAATTGAGTCGCTTCATAAAGTTTTGTACAAACCCTGCAAAACAAGTCTCATAAGCGGTGGATGAAGCGATCAGATGATTGTGTTTGTTTATACAAATCAAATGGATGTTTACATCTGATGATACTGTCCGTGTAGTGAACAGTTTGCTGATTTAAAAAAGAATACTTAGTGAGCCCATAATACGCGCGGGTAGATGCATGAACATACGATCTGGTCAAACATGTTTCCCAAGCGTTAGACAATATGGTCAAAAGATCACCAGTTCGGTATAAAGCGATTTCTCTGTGTTCACCGTAAGCATGGTAGACAGGTTTCTTTTTTCGCTTCCTCCATTTGTGCATTTCCCACTTCAAACGACAGAGACTGGTGATGTCCGCCGAGAACAACGACATTTTCCTAAAATCTTTACTGTGCTTAAGGGTGTTTTATACGCTTGAAACCACTTGGTTGTCGTCGGCAAGGTGAGGTTATACAATAATCAGTTGTTTGCTATTAAACATATAAACGACAGAAAAACCCCTTGCTATACGTTTCGATCCATCTGTAAAGGGGCTTTTGTGAGAGAGAGTAACCTGTTTGAGATCGTTATGGGTCCGTTCTCTCTTGTATGTTATATTTTACATTGTGCTTATTTTTCAGCGCTTCCTCCGGATTACATGAGTCATATACCGCCCTCATTCTCTATGCCATACATCATATTTTGTGCCTTTCAGGAGCCAAATATACACGCAGTAGTAAAGACATTCCTCCCCACAATGAAATTCAGTTTATCTTTTCACCTTCACAGTTCATGTCTCTTTGTATGTTCACGTTTTGAGCAACCAATTAAAGTGATAATCATTGACAATCAATGATCACCTCTATACCGTGATGGATATGAAAGTACATGTTGATATAGCATATATGTTACTTAACTCTTAATAACATGTCTCAGTTATTACCGATTCTTCATGACAATTACTATCTCAAGTTGAACATCACTTACAATTGATCGCAGCTGTCGCATTCCCATAGACTTTCCAGTCGGCCCCTTCCAAAAAGAGACACTACTAAGTAGTTTGGCAGATTTATGATTTTAAATGAGATTTATTATTAATACAGTTTTTATGCTCAGCAGTGGCGTTAATGGATTCCAGCGTGAACTATTCGAGAAATCCTGCCGGAGCAGTCGATCCCCTGGATCATTTGGTGGATTTCATATGAGACAGTGGGACGGGTGGGTAACCGAGTCCACATGTGAAATTTCCGAGCTCCCGGCATCGCTTCGTAGCTAAGCTGGTAGAGCGCTTGCCGCAATGAGGAATGGTGTGTCTGTCGCTGGTTCGATTCCAGCCGAAGCCCTAACTTTTCACAATTGGGTTTCATCTAAAATGTTGCTTTATCACGTTAGGTAGCAGTACAAGTCGTTTGATGTATTATCCGAACTTGTTTCACGTATGCTAAACCGAGTTCCGATCTAGTGAACGGATTGGCCAGGTTAACGTTCGTATTTCGGCGAGATTTCTGAAGTTAGCAGTCCTCGTGTGCCATGGAGCTCCGTTGTCACATGTGTTTTAGGTTACCGTCACTTACTCTGCACCAAAATGTTTGTTTTAGGAGCCGAGCATTGATACGGCTTTTAACACTACGCTTATAATCCCCAACTTTCTGATTGCATTCAATCCCTTCAACTTTTCACGTTCCGTTCGTCCACTTCTCCAAACCAGTTTACACTTCGAGTCAAACATCGATGAATTACCAACATCGTATGCATAAGGCAGAGCTATTTGCATGCGAATTTCTGCTTTCCGGTTTGGAGCGATCTACTGTAGTTGTTGATAATCTTAACTAGGGCCTAAAAGTGGTGTATAGCAAATCGCGAAGGCATCCTCGTGTTGTGGTGAAATATCTGACCTTTTTTAGAGTTGGCATTTTTATGACCCTCGGGTGGTCTATTCGTCCTCATAACTATTTTGAACTCTCTGTTGTTCTTTAGTTGCAACCAACTTCCGGAATATTGCTTCTTCGAGTTACCGGTGGCTAACTGATAGTAGGAGTTTATGTGTGCAACAACAACGCGCACCGATCTGACACCATAGTTGGAAATTTGAGAGCTTCTTAAGAATGATTCTTGTGAAGTTTGCACAAACAAGAATTTTGATTTATTCGGTTGTCTATGTGTTCTTTTCTGAATGAACAGATCTAATTTCTCACAAATCCACGTACCTTAATTGTAGGGTTGTTCGCTGATCTTAGCACTTTTTGTCGTCAAACGAGGTGATATCGTAAACGCGCAGACGTTACCCACTGTGGCAATGAAAAGTTCACAGTCTGAATACCAAGCTCAGCATGCAGCGAAACGCCTAAGTAATCAGTCTGAACTACGAAATCCATACAGCATACCATTTGATTGGTCAAGTGTTGACAACCACATTTTTCATCAGAAAACACTATAACAGTATTCTCATTTGTTCTCCAATCACTGCACATACAGATTACTTTGAACGAGCACATTGACAGTCTCTGGCGTCGATGGTTCGTCTGGCGCACTTCGGGTGTGAACGAAACCACCGGTTTGTGTGCTTCCAACACCGGTTTGTCCCAACTCCTGTCCGATCTTCAGCTCCTCGGTGGTTTCGGAGCGACCATTCCATCGTACACTGAAATGACTGAATTGTTGCAACACTTCTCAAATGAGAATGCAAGTATGGGACACTTATGGGTGGATGATGATCTGACCAAAGGTTCTCCCACCGTGCTGGCGAGCTTCACTGTGTACGCTAGACCGGAGCTGCTGACGCAGTTGTTCTGCCTGGTCGATGCGCTCAAAGATTCAGCCGTGAGTTCATATTTTCTTCTGTGTGCAGACTGTTCTTTGTATCTTTCCGTTTTCATCGACTGGTGCAAACAAGATACGATATTGTAGGCAGTGAGCACGTATGTTTAAAATATCGTAACCAGCTTAATTGATGAAGCGAAATCACTGCGCGTAAAGAAAGTTATCTGTTCCCAACAAACATCGTCCAACCATATCACTGCTCATCTGGCGCTACGCAAATCACGATTGCCGAGAACAGATTCTATGGCCATCATTGACGCAGAACGGCGGCTAGGTACGGCACCGTGCTCACAGTCGCGTTACCCACTCTCTCCTGTATTGAGAAGTGGTTATCACACTGGTACCAAAGGTATCGCAGGTTAGCAAATACCAACCGGGCTTTTGTGTCACGAAAGAAGATCTCTTTTGCTATCTCGCCGCCAGTTGTATGACAGATTTTCAACTGAATGTTGACCGTAACTGTGAATGTAGACAGTAAGCCCTTCAAAATAAAACAGTTTGCGCTTGAACGGTGCAAAGCATATGCCACAACAAACTGTCTCATTCGTTAAGCTTGAATGTAAATTGCCGTTTTCCTTTCCCACGTGACATCGTGTATACTTGCAGCCGACCATTTATACCAAGTGCAGTACGTAGTGTGTCCCACATGGTCAAGTGTTATTTCACTTCACACCTATTCTTTATGCTGAGGCTGAAGGGAGCGTGACTTATTACTATACGTTGAACTTCGACATTGCACAGTTGTGAGCAGAATATCGTGGACGAAGTGGCCGTTTGCAATGAAAGGAGTATGCAACACCGGCACCGACTTTATGCCAGGGTTCCATGGAGAGAACTGTATGGTAACAGGTCAGTTCTTATAAATTGGAACCATATAACTTCTTGTCCTAGTTTTTTTGGTTCGTTCTACTTCCTGATCATGGAGATACGGTCATCGGGCGACCATCAGTAAGGTTGGCAAACTTACTGGGAACATGGTAACAGTATCACGACCGGCAGTCCTATAAATTATCACGTATGTCCATACAATATAGTGTGACGTTGCGTCTACCTCTCATTCTCCATTTGATGTTAAATGTTTACCAACTCCTAGATCACTCTCCTCTTAAACGGCGCAAGCATCGCATCGCGTCTGTCTATACCACTCCACCGTTCTGTTGTTTAGTTCATTTGGTTGAAGGTTTTGGTGACCTTAGTAGTCTTCCGTTGATCGTGAATCAGAGGCGTGTACATTGTTAACTTTCTTTTCGCTCACCATGTGATACTGAGATCCAGCTGAAGTGACTTGTTATGACTTACTGTTCTCTTCGGTTTCACCTTTTACAGGGGCGTTTCAAAGAGCTTTCGTCACGCCTATGGAAGCATATGTTTGAACCGTGGCTGGAACGAGTTCCATACACTTCAGGGTCCTCAAAATCTGACAAGGAATGGCCAGTTTTGCGGGTAAGTCTACTCGGTCCCTACCAACGAGTGCGATACAGTGAAGATTACATTTGTTCACTGTTGGGCATTCTTCATAGATGTTAACAGTCTTAGGAGTTTGCTTTCTTGTCTTATTTCTGAAGTCACCTGTCGAGATTTCTGTCGGAGTTCAGTCGTAAACGTCCGATTCGACACATCGTAATCTTGTAAACCCTAGAAAGAATGCGCTGGTTCGTCCACTGTATAGTAATGCGCTTGATAGAAATCGGATTATCCTCCTCGTAATAACTAACACGGAAAATCTTGGTCCCGGGAATAATGCGACTCTCTTCGTTAATTGCTCTCAAAACAAAACAAAAGACGGGTGCAAAAAGCAACTTTGTTCTGCCCCAACAACGTGTATGTCAAGGAGAAATTTGGAGGGTATTTATATGGTACATAGTGACCTACAAACATCCTCGAATCAGGAAATCGGAGGACAGTTATCAAAAATGGTAAAGGTCACTAAGCTACCAATGAGCATCGCGTAATGAAGGTCCAACAGGTAGAAAGATAGCGAAGGTTATCTCTTGACTATTCAAGAAGTTGCGCGGTTGGGTCTATTTGTCAGTCACTCTGCGGCGTTGCCACCTTCGAACAACATTCGAATAGACACGAGCTTCTTTCTCACATATTGCACTCCAGGATTGGGTGGCGTTCTGATCATGATTCTGATGATTATCATGAAGGACGTTCTTTATATAGATTCCAGCTCACTGTCTAGCGTGGACGCTGGACAAATTTTTATTCATTTTTATTATGTATGCACTGGATTTCTATTTTAAGGGCACAAATCTGTGAAAGTTTGTGTTCTGACATGTCAAGATATTCTTTCGGTAAAACCTGCATCGGAAAGTGCCTTCTATTCGGTGTAGATGAACATCTAGGAAGGATATTTGGCTTTCACTCCTCCTCAAGCGTAAACTTAATTAACCAGTGGGCGGGATTGAATTTGACGAGTGTTGTGCACAGGTTAGTTTCGAAGCCAATGATAATAAGTATCTCACCCATGTGTCGATGATACTCATTGAAATGGTTGATAGTGGATTGAACCATCGTGCGTCCACGCTGTTGTACAGATGCATTGGCTAAGAGTGGTCTTTGTTAGAATCCCATTGCTACGCCTTCTGTCTGTTTGATATGGCACACTGTTGAATAACAGTTATACACCGATGATACATCGGAGCGGAAGCTTTTTCACTCGCGGTACGGGTACCCAAACATCAACTCCGTTCCCATACACGAAAACACAACCTAAGGCAGTCTGTCGATGTATTTTGACTGCCGTAGAATCACCTATGTGTGGTAGGGAATTTCAGTTTCTCCCATTAATTGAACAGCGTCGATAACTAATCGCAGCTGTCGCATTCCCATGTACTTTCCAGTCGGTCCCTTTCGAAGAGAAGCACTAGATTCGAGTTTCGCTCTCATTAGAGCTCGTCAGTAGTGCATATCTTTGCCACCGCCGGGACTAGAACTCCAGCCGCACTTCCATTGTTGATCTGTATGAAAACCAAAATCCCATACTACTCATCAGTTCTCAGTTGTATCGATTATTTCAGGCGGATTTTTCCCGCAGGAACTTTAAGAGCTGTCATACATTCCGAAGCGTGTTATCCAATGGCGTACAGTTTTTTAATCAATATTTCCTATTTTATTCATCCAATTTGATGTATGCTAATTAGTTAACCTATGTGCTACGTTCTTGTCATTCTTAACCCGTATGGAAGTTTGACCGCTTTACCTGTAAAATTGTAACGTTGCCAATGTTAAAGCTAGTTGCAACTTTTGGTATATTGAGGCTCGTTGTTTGATTCCTAGTTGATGTACGGCAACAACCACGAAATCGATCGCATGATTCCGGTAAATTTTGATCATCAGCACGTACCACCTATTATGCCTCACCATCCTGAATATGGACTGCGTTTCTACGCATTTCCTGCCATGTTCGCTGGTCTACGAACTCCGTCAGATCGAGGAAAAATTATACAACTAACTAACAACTGAGTCACACTACGGACTCAAAATGTCATTATTAGCAGACTAAACGCATTTCTTCTACTGTGAAACCAACCGAGGTTGTATTTGAGTTTTTTTTTACATTGACGAAGTCATCAATTACATTGTCCGTCTCATCTTAACTCAATTATACAGATGCATTGACATTCCTCGAAATTAGTTGCCTGTTGAAAATAAAGTTGATGAATTAAAACAACAGACTTCTGTGTCGTACACTTTGAAACAGTAAATAAGGAATGATTGTTGTATAATGCTCTGATAATCGATGAAGTGTTGACTTTTATTTGTATCACAGTTGTATGTTTCTGTTCTATTTCATCACTTGTGTATCATTTTGTCGCGCTTGTACATCATCTTACGGATTAATAGGTTGATAGAGAAGATAAACTGAGTTCTGTCTATGTATTCCTGTCTTTTTGTTAATCAAGAAATCTGTCCGACGGTTTGTGGATGTAAAGAAGAATGAATATAAGTAGAGGAGAATTTCAGTTAAACTGTCGCCATGTTGTTTTTATTAGCGACGAACATTAGAACTTATGGAAACAACGTTCCGTTGTATGTGCATGTTTGGTGTTTTATGAGTGTAGCCAGTAAATTCATATTGTTTTTTGTCTAATATATTTGTCGATCGAGTGGAATTTTAAGATTTTCAAATGATTCAACCGTGATTGTAAAGTTGGGCGGTGTGTTCTAGTATGAACAGACTTAACTATGAAGTAGTTTTGTCTGTTAAGTAACCTGTCCGTTCCGTAATCCACCTTTAGCGAATGAGCCCTCAGGATTTCATTGTTGTTCAATAGAGTGAGATGTACAAGTGAATGACCTGGAATGCGCAGTATTTTTTTCGATGGGAATTAGATTGCTTCTGAGGTGTCTGTAATAAATTGAGAATTGGCGTGCTTTTGTTAGTCTTTCTGGATAATGAGTTTTCCTGAATTCTTTCTGAGCTTTTTTTAATAGATGCCAAATATTTTCTAAGAACGACAGGCCTTTATGTTTGTCCACAATGTGTTATCAAAATGGACTGATTACTGATCAGTCGTATGGATGATGGTTAATACAGTCTAAATACCACTCACAGTTTGTCCAAGATCTCACCTTCGTACAGATTTCTCAGTCAGCTCCTGTCGAAAAGAAACATTAAACTCGGCTTTCGATCTTCTTAAAACTAGTCATTGATGCATATCGTTGCCATAATCGGGATTGAAACCTCAACCTATGGTTTCATGAGACACTCATGTTGAAATCACATTACTCGCAAACGGATATGACTGGGAGGTTAGATGTGAAAATTGGTAGGGTTTTGTCATCTCCGCCTAAAAGTGTACTAAAACGTAGACCATGTTGAACACGTATTGAATGATCGCTGCAGATTCCGACAACTTGAAGAATTGGTAGTTTTATGTCTACACTATGGTTTGACCATGCCAGCTCGAATGGACACGGAGAGCAGTCTCGGCGACCAACCACCTACATCCTTTATCCCTGTTTTGTGTTAGATCTGTGATCTATAAGGCAATTTTTGTCCCTGTGTGTACGTTATTCTTATTAGTCTTTATATAATCCGTCATCATGTGAGATCATTTCCCTAGTTTGTTCCTCATGTCCATCCCTCCATTAAGCATACCGGATGGTTTTGTAAAGTCTTTAGAGACGAAACGCCTGACTTTGTCGCCGTTCATAAGTAGTTATACGTGTATACTACATCATTCCGTGTACATTAGGTAGCAGTCGTGTGAATGGTTTCCAACTTGATCGTTATGCTGAATATCTCTCGGATTAACTGGATATTCAGCATTTATCTCCTACTTAAACGAACGGACGATTTGAACACAGGTCACCATAGGTTATATCTCAACTCTCGGGTTTGATGGTTCAGTGAGGTTAGATCAGTGAATTGATGGACGGCACGCTCGTTTCGCAAATAGCATGAGATCCAGAATTAAATCACGGTCTGGGCATGAATGTGTACTAATACGGAGCTCTATCTAGCGAGCAAAATTCGAGTTTAGTGCTCTTTTTCTAACCTGGTCGACCGCTATCTGATCTACCAGTGATTAAGAGATTGCTGTGTCTGTCCCGTTTCGTCGATGCCAAGTGTTAGTTTGTAACAAATGGAATAGTCGCGTACCTGTCGTGGTCGTTCACCAGAACATAGTTTTAAAAGACCCCGGTCTTATGTTAATAAACTCTACATGTTGATTAGTTCACACACTTTGTACGCCAGCTGAGCACTTGCCATACCGGATGTTAGTGTTCGTGATCGTCAATGGTTGAGCAAATCTGTAAAGTAGTTAGCGAACGAAATAGTTACGAATTATGGCGACCCTGAATGCTGTGTTTAGTGAAGTTGGGTAAATGCTTCTCACTGTATTTTAGACCCCTCAACCACCTACCTGACTGATTAAGAATATTATTCGGTATAACAACAGAAAATGTCCCCACTAAATCGATTACTAACTTCTGACTAATCTCATTTTATTCCGAAATTTTCTTCGGAGTATTTTTCTTCTGGAACTTTCCTCGTCGCTTTTGCAGTGATTGTGTTTCGAGCCGCACCATCATCAGGTTATACTTAATTACAGGTATTTAATAAGGGATTCGATTGATATAAGTTGTCCATCACTCACAATTGACGGTTGCCGTCACATTCCCATAAACTTTCCGGTCAGCTCCTCTAGAAAAGATGCACTAGACTTCAGTTTCGTTCTTCTTAGGACTCGTAACCGTCGGGACTAGAACTTCTGCCGCGCTTGGGGAAAAGCCCTATCTATCGATTGGAATTAACAAACTACTTACTGTCTCTTGTCAAGGCGATCGGGAAATCTGAGTATTACTCACAAGCGAATGTCGCTGGACGTTTACATATGATAATTCACTTGCGCCTAATGTGAGGTCAATGGCGCAGTGGTTAACACGGTTGCCTCATGAGGATATGGCCAGAGCTCTTATCCCGACCGTGCCAAGGATGTGCCCTACTTACGAGCTCTGGTATAGGCGAAACCCGAGTCTAGTGCTTTTCTTCGGTAGGGACTGACTTGAAATTCCATTTGCATGTAACAAATGAGGTCAGTTGTGGGTGATGTTCAATTTAGACTTAATTCTTGGTATTTTAAATGTCAATGTTGGTAGAGACAGTGCTATCGTTGCTTTGTTTGGACGCAATTCTCTGGAAACGTTTTGTCTCCTCAGATGCTACGGAGTATTGATCATGAGCGGTCGGTCTATGCGCCAAGTTATGTCGAATCTGATCACCTCTGCCCATTTGCTCTAGTTCCTGATGTGTGATCACTTTCTAATTGAACGTTTGCTTCCGGTGCTCGTCTGTCTCATGGTTTGTCGGTCTGTGTGTTTCGTTTTCCACTTGGTCGTTACTCAGGAAAGATTGACCACTTCACAGCCCCTGTGGTAACTGTGCAACTTCCGTTTTCCACCGAAAATTAGGTTGCCGATTGTTTCTACACTGGCCATTGCTCATTACATACATATCAGACGCTATGTACTTTTCATCTTCGCAATATTGGTAATTGGTTTTGGGACCAGGATTTCCTTACGCTGCCTCAGTTTCTTCCACTTTCTAGGTTTGGGCAGTTAGATGTTTAACATATTGTGTCCTTTTGCCATAAACTGCTGGTGAAGTAAAAGCGAAACCATTATTTTTAGGTCGGCCTTACATATCAGACAATCATCCATTTGAGGACAGTATCATTTACTCAGTCTACTTCCAAGTGGAAACTGTGTCTCATTCGTCAATAAGTGAGAGGCATTTGTATTCAATTACATAAATAGCTCTTAAATACAATGCAAGATAGGTCATCTTCTCTTTCTGTTGGAAAGCTGTTCGTGCGGTGAGGTAGGGTTTGAGTAGAAACGTCCATCAACCAAAAATATGTTTAAAGTTTATCGGGAAATGACTACTTAGCAGGTCAGAGCTTTATGCAGTTAAACATGAATTGACATTAGTGAAAAACGGTGCGGGAAATGAGGATTAATATTTTTTTTGTTTAACTTTTTCATCTAAACTTGGAGAATGCTTAACTTTGACGTGCATGGTTAGAAACATAGAGTACGCCTTCTCATCGGTCTTTATTGCCCGAAATATTACGAAGAAATAATGAAAAAAGATGGGTGACCATCGTTGTCTCCACCAATTAGCCCACATTAAGTTGACTGATCGTGTGAACAACACGATCGTTCGCCGGTGCGTATTCCAGAACGCCCGGAATGCGCGATCAATTGGTCAACTGATCACGTTGCACAGCCTGCGATGGTTGGGTCAAGTAACCCGTATACCAGATGATTGTTTACCGTATTAGGTATTATATACTGAGTCTACCAACAGTTGGGTGAAACTACGTGATGGTTAAGCAACAATATGGTCACAAAAAAACGAAGACTGTGATTGTTCCACTGAGCAAATTGGGTAGGTGTCGCCTGCCTGGCTGAGATCCTCGTGATTACTCCAATCGCTAATTAGAAACGCTATCCGAGATGGTGATGTACCACAGTCAATGGTGTACCTGTACTCGTACCATTTTAGTTTCCCCGCTTTATCTTTTTTTATAGGCTTCAAGCCTTCCCACTAACGTTTTCTTCTAGAATATTCCATATCACCGTTGAGGTGAACGGTAGTCAGATCTACAATATCTTCTGGTCATGCTTAAGGCTGTTGTGAAAATGATGATGATGATCACACAAACTTCGGTTGACTTCAGAACTGAGTGTACGCCATCCCTCAAATCGTTTTGTTCTTCGTCTGAGCGTGAACTCATTGTCACGCGGTCAAACCCCATGGGACTGTCACCTTTTTTTTTGAGTATTCTCTGTCCACATCAATACACGTTTTAGATAGGATTAATAATTTGGCGTTCCAACAGGCTTGGAAGTAATCAAAAATTTTTGAGGTGTTGGCATGCGCTACTGGAGGAGGCAAAAAAGCATCACGCGAACAATACCAAAGGGTAACTGATAATTCCCGTAGGAATCACGAAAAACAGAGTTTCAACAAACATACTATTTTCGATCAATCCTTCTCTGTGACTGGTGGAGTAATATAAAATCAAGCAACACTTAGAAGGTTACTGATCAACAAACAAGGAGGACATAATATGATTGGATAATTTATGAACATTGCTTCTTTGTGGTTTGGAATGCAAACGAAGTCGATGTTTCATAGACAGTGTTAATCAGGCCGGGTCAGTGGGACGGAGACAAATTGCTTCATAGGTTGAGCTGCGGTATCTGGCCACGGATTTGAAAAAAACACATAGGAATAACGTACAATTTCATTAAAGATAAAGTGATTATTATCACAGTTAGCTTCTAACTGAGCAAAAAATACCCTAGTGTTCAGGTCAGTATTCAATCTGAATTCAATCTCAACAGCTGTGTAGCGAACGCTACGTATAAAGTATGGGGAATGAATAAATATAAACCTACAGTAGACATTATGTCGCTTATTGTGAGCTGAGAGTCGTTTCGTAAATTCGCCAATGCAATTTCGTCTGCTTCAGTAATGAGATAAAATGTTCTAATGCATAAAGATATTGTTGATATGTTCTTTACAGGAAGGAGGTGTGTCCCAGCTAACATATAAACAGTAGATGGTAATCAAGATGCCAACTTTTATATCTATATGCTGGATCACCTTCTGATCCATTTCATTCATTCCGATTGGAAAGAAACCGTAGTTTTCTAGAAGAGCAGTTTGCCAATTCCTTTGCATCACAAATCATTCTGGTTTTGGATCTGCCAGGCGCCATTGCTGTTTTCAGTTCTATCACAAATTTGTTACTTTACCAAGTATGTAAAACCACGTATCAAGGAGTCCAGCCTGATTGTCAAAGTATTAGTTACTTTGAAATGAACGTGGAAGAGTTTGAGTTTCAACATACTACACAGCGTTATCACGCCCAATTGATTTACTCCAGTTCTAATTCTAGTCGTTTGGAGAGTTACTCCAAATAGAATGGCTACAAGACCTTTTTGGTTTTTCTAGTTTTCCATCAAACTTCACTCTGTTAAGTGTTTCAAAAACATGTCATTGTCGTCTTTGTAATTCAAAAGTACGTTGCTACAAGAAGCGTGGCTATAAATTTTATCATAGGTTGTATGTCCCTACTCAGGTCATGTGCCACTTTAGTTACATTCATGTGATGCTCGTCAGCTTATGGCAACGCATACGTACATGTATGTATGTGCATCAAGCTGCAAACAGCGTAGTTTATTGTCCAGAGATTTTGTTCAGATGACCCGGCTATTATTTGTTGCCTTGTTTTAGAAGCATTGGGATCCCTCAATTTTGATTGACCATCCATTTGTCTCTTCTGCGTCAGATGAGATTGTTGATACTGGAAAAATTTTGTATCATGACAGTATTATCCTTGTTTATATCCAGTCTTTTCCAGTTTACTGGATTGAGGCTTAAATGGCCATGCAGAAACACTTTAATATTCAGCAGTCTGATATTGGCTTGCTTCTTTGTGTACTATTGATTATGTGTTATGTTCATTCCACTTAGTTTGAGTAAGACGAATCAAATGTAGGATGTGAACTAATGCAATTGGACAGTTCATGGTAAACCGTAATTCGCGTTGTGCTTACCGCACATAGCACCATCCTGTTCTCACGAAATTTAGCTTGTAAGCCTATAAACTTTCAACCCAAGTTAATGGCAAGTAAACGCCTTGTAGATTTTCAGTTTATTTTAAGCCGAATTTAAGCGACGTAACAAGTCAGCTGTAGTTTGGACTCAGTTAAACTGCTCAAACTTAAGGAAGCGCAATCGCGGTAACTGAGGCTTAAACACGTACTCGGATGCGACGTGGTCAACTTCGTCACTGTTGAAATATTTCGAGTTTCGCTTCGTTCGTTAGAGACAAGTCCATCTGACCATTGTCTTTTATCGTGTTTTGTCCTTTTTCATCTGCGCATTTTCAGACCACCTATTTTGATTTGGGCTCCACTCCAAATGTCGATGCCGAGGATTGTGGAACAGATGAACATCAACAGCCTCAACCACAATTGTTACCTGCCTGGCGGTTGGAATTGGTTGTACCCACCTCATCTGTTGATGAGAATGCTAACTTTATTATTGATTCATGTGGTCAACTTGTTTCAACTTTCCAAGGTCTGTTCACTCATGTCTTTTCGCTCCGTACTCCGAACAGCCGGTCTACAAATATCGTACGTGAGCCTCCCATCGACACCTGCTTCGATGAGCAGCTGGTTGCTAAACTGATCGAAGGCCGGTTTGCTGTTGTATTGCCATCTGCGAAGGAATGCCGTTCCGTTAATTTCCTAGCTCCGGTCACACAGGCTGTATTCGGTCTGGCCGTCACGGGAAAGGAGACTGGATTCTTTACGGGTGCCGCTTCTGATGAGGATTTGCGGGAAGACCCGTCGGACGAAAGGACCGGTGATGGTGGTTCCACTTTGTTGTTCCGCTGGATTCACGACTTATCCAGGTTAACGGAGAAACGCAGATGTAACGAAATTCTTTCGAAACTTCGCTCCTTATTGGCCGATGTAGAACTGTTTCGATCTACAGAGCTGGTTGGGACGAAGAAATGTCCGAAGGCAGATTCACAGAATAATAACGGACAGTTGATATTTGCTGATGACGATTTGGAAGCCTTACCCGACGATCAAGAAATGCAGGCTTATGAACATATAGCCACCACTATCGCCGAGACACCAGACGGAAAGAATACTACTCATAAATTACCTACGCTCACACAAATCCTCGAGTCTAATACGAATCGGAAATACTTGGCTCGTTTCTTGGATCTGGGTCACTTCCATTTTCCATTGTGCAAGGTCAGTGAGGCGAGATTGTATGTGTTTTATATACTTTTTGCGTAGCAGTATGATCCGTTTCCCTCTTATTTGAATGTAGATTGTTTTTAGGTAATGGATTCTCTTACTTGCTTGTCTCAATCAATCCCTTATCAATCAACGTGCAGTGATGATTGTACTGACTTCGGAATGTCGAACTATTCACAGGTTGTTTGTAAATCAAGAAAACTCTCCTATCTCTTGTTGATCCTCTTCTAGTTGATACAGAATGAAAACCTTGATTAAGGACCGAATCTTCAGTTGGCAAAGACCAAATTGGATCTGTTGCAGTGATACAGAACAAGAGAGTATTCATGGAACAACTAAACGTATGGATATAATGAGATAATGTAATCGTATACGGGTTCAGTTGTCTGCTTCAAGCAACCCCTTCCATTTCGATACAGCATACAGATGAGCACTCGCCTAACAAATCAGCCATATTGATTTCGGTATTTTTCTACACCGATTGCCGTCGGGAGTTTGTTGGCAGTATAGGAAGCTGAATATATCTGACATTTCCCGGAGATCTTTATCTAATTTCAGCTTGAACGCGCCGATGATCGGAGCTGAAACGACCCCTTCTGGCAGGCTTTAACACTAGAGCACGACTCACATGGCAGACGAATAACTCTGACAAAGCAGACGGCAGTACTGGCACTGAAGATAGAACTTATTCCCTTTTGGAGTAGCATGTCCAGTCTTACTTGAAACTGTGGAGCAAAGAAGTTTGGGGTCCGTTAACATCTTGTAAGCGAGTACGATTTCTTCTCTTATCTGCCTAAACTCTTGATTCGACTAATTCAAAGCTTCTGGTTTGCTCCTATAACTCGGTTACTTGAAATCTCACTCGTTTTGTAGTTCAGCGCTGAACTTCTAAACAATAAGAAATTTCTGCGGATATAAGAGGAACAGGCTTGAATGTTTGCTCCCGGTAGTCGGCATACTAGCGTACAATAAACGAGAATGAAGTTCTCCAAGCCGAGACAGCTGGGCTACGGTTGGTAGGTTTAGAAACATTAGTAGTCTTGTGTGTCATCGCTATGCAATCGACAGGAGAGACTTAGGATATGGATGGCAACCTATCCTAAATCTTTCGCTTGTTCACATAAAGCATAACACTTTGATAACTATCAAGGTTATGAGATAATTTACTCCCGTGACAAAGCCATAAGATTTTACACCTCGGCGCATTGAATGGCATTTTATTTATCTCACACCGGTTTCACAGATGTCTAGAGGTGACTTGAAGGTCTGGCTTGTCTGTAGAAGGGTCTTGTTGGGTGTTAATAATCTGACATCGATCTGCACAGATACTTTGATGGCATTTTCCGAAAACATCTCTTCCACTGTATCATCACTGACTTCAGTTACCTGCTAGTTATTGATTGTCATGCTAGTGTAATCTCGCCTAAAATAATCATGTTATACTAGAGGAACAACGACTGTTCCGAAAAGTGGTGTGAGTAAACTTGAACTGAATTTTGGAGTTTTCGCTGATTCTACTATACATTCCATTACTGAGGATACAAAAACCCTGGCTTCATCTCGTGAGATTTAACACATGCTCAAATAACTAATCTAGTAGTGGCATCAAACAACAAACCTCCCGATGCATCGACCCTTGAACGTACGCCCTTAATTTCTAAATCAGGTTAGCTTTTATTAAAATCATCTGATGTTAGAATGCTACCAGAAAACAAATAGGCGGCTCTTTCCAATACAGCTGTCTGGTTGCTGTCATATACAGTCGCACTTGCGGATAGTCGGTATATAGGAACTGTGGTAAATGGCCTGTTTGTGGAGAAAGATAGAAAATAGACTCAAGTGGCGAACGTAGCTCTCGATCATCTACTTCCGCTTGATCTCTTTAGATAGATAAATATATAGCTTCCCCACCTCTCTTCTTGTTAATCCTATCGCTTCTGGAAACACTCGTATTTGGAATGTTCTTCTTTAGTCTCTACAATCTGGTTGAAGCCACGCTTGCATAAGTGTCATTCTTTCAAATGTCTTGTCCCCTTGAAGTAACCTCCATTCTGGAGCTCGTTCATTAGACTCAGAATGTTATTGTGCGTACAATTCCAGTCACTCTGGTTGGTCACGAATGCTCCGGTTGTTACTACTCGGCTCGCTAGTGTTACGTTCACTGAGTTGATAACTGCCGTACTCTGGACTGTGGGTTTGGTTTCAGCTAAGCCGAGGGTGAGGCGATGATAGAGTGTTTTCTCAAAGACCTAGAATGTTATTATTAACCGAAACGACCAATCCTGAGGGTGAAAGTTAAAAACCCTGGTATCCAGATATTTTAAATGGCCAAACTCGAGCAATCTCACTGTATATTCGATCCAAGGTTTCCTGCACACATGTCACGTAGTAGTACACTTCACCCTGACCTGATAAGGTTAACGATTTACTTGTTATCGTACTCATTTTTATTGACTGCAGGCACACACTTCCATGTTCAGGATCGTCAAGTAAAACTTTGCAACAACATGGCTAAAAACTCAACTTACTTACAATGGTAGAAGCTAGAAATTGGTAACTAGTTGTAGCATTTCGTTTCGACTTCTCATTGGGAAGCAACAGTAGCTGGAACATACGTGACAAGATTTACGAGTCAAAAGAAACTAGGGCGTATAGGAGAAAGGGAACACAAGTGTTACGTTGTGAAGTCTAAGGAACTACCATAATTACTAGCATAATACTGTTTTGTGTCACCCAGTCAGGACCACTTCCGTTTGATACAATAAGTATGAGTTTACTGGACGAATTTTAATCATAAACGTTGATTGTAGTTGCATCTAATGAACTGTGGTCAATATATTTATGTTGATTAACAACTCTGTAAGTTGATCCACATCGGGTGGTTTTATTTCTGTTCATCTCATTCCTCTTATAAGAAATGTTGACCGGATGAACGGCTGGTGTTCGTCAACGGTGAAATCGAGATGCTTATGAAGACACTAAAATCGTTATATTTGCTCTGGACAAGTGGCTACTCAGTTAGTGTGTCCACAGGAATACAGGTCTGAGCATAGCCGTTTACAGAAAATGTGTTCGTCGCGTTCGTTCGGGCTGAACACTTTAAGCTACTCTGTCCGTTTCTTTTGCGCATGGTTTTATGCATCACGGTTATTATCACTTGATGGTTCAATCCAAAATGCTAACGATGTAAATTCTGTCGTCTCACTACACTCATTACTAGACTCAACTCTATATATATGTATATTTAAGGTATTAAAAGGGCAAACACTGAGTAGTGAACGATTTATTGTGATGTTTCAAATCCACACTAGGATCCGTTATCAAACAAATAAATGTGTCGGAATGTGATTGCTCTGCCGCTCACCGTGTTCGTCTGTCGGTCTGTCTTCGCTCGTTTTTCGTTCTAGTGTCAACGATGCTGACGTAGTGGCTGTCTATATCTATGTGTCGACTGAACGAATTCCGCGAAT
>JTDE01000065.1:354987-377413 GCA_014338405.1 Paragonimus skrjabini miyazakii | reverse complement strand
TATATATATATATATATATATATATATATATATATATATATGTTACGGAGCTTCTCCTACCTCAAATAATCTTTGCTGATTGATGTTTGAGATAGGGTTAAGTTTAAAGGGTAATCAGCTCAAAATTCAAGAGCCTGCTGCTTTGTGATTCGTTAGGTCGTATGTTGACCAAATTTCTTAACTTCAGACAGGGCATTCGAACATGCCCACATTAAGCCCTGTTGCAGGCTGACGTTCTTTGTCGTCAGAACACATCAGTTTATGGTGCTGTGTAATCCAGTTACATGTGTAGGCTCAAGATGATTAGTATTGTTACTATTACTCACGCTTTTAGATCTCGAAAGCCATTCCGTCCTTCATGGAACTCATTCAGTCCATCCTCGTGGAAGCTGAGTCCTATCTGTCCCGTTCCGCTCCCCGTGACTCTCACGAGAAAGTCGAGTTGGACGCCACGTCACGGGCCGATTCACTTGCATTGGCCGCAGCTATTGTCGAATTGGTTCCTCGAATGATCATGTCCTACACATCCCTTGTGCCTTGTTTACACGCGACCGAGTTAGAGAAGGATTTGTACCTCGCTTGTGAGTCGTCACTATTGCACGTGTCTGAACCCCAAGCTCGGTTACAGTCGTGTGTTTTTCTGGCAAAATTAAATAATATTGATCGTTTGGTTGTTATAAGTAGCTGGCTGCTCATTAGTCTAACAGTCGCTGAGCCGGTTACATTCAGTGCCATTCTGGTGTGAATATTTTAGATCGAGACTCAAGTTAGCCAATTGGACAGTCTTTTTTTCATCACCAACACTGTCTCAATCGACAGTAGACTGCCAGACAAATGAATTGAATGGTTATTTTATTTACTGTTACTCAACACATAGGCTTAACAAAGTTTTGTGAACAATAATGTTGGTGCTTTATATTGTTGATGGTTTTGCATTATCTAGTGCGTACATCTCAATCCGTGCGTATATTTGTTGAAGTTCAACCCTATGAATCAAGACGTTAATTGCACCCCAACATTTACCACGACGACCACGCTCTTGAAGTGGAAATAGATTTCATTCACCTCGGGTTCAAAACCCACAGCAGCCTCCTCCTCGCCATCACACTCAACCAGCAGCTACTTACCGATTCTCAAAAGGGGTATGGGTGGACACCGTATAGCGAACCTGCGTATATTTACGCACAATCCTAAAACGTTACTCCCAGCCCATTCTAATTTGTGCTTGTACCCTCAAGGTTCATGTTTGCTTTGTCACATTCAAGTTTTAAATGTTCAAGAAGCATGAACAAGAAAGCAGAAACACTCCGTATAGAATCATAATGTGGAAATTTTTTAACACAGTTTGTCATTCACTACTTCGTGATTTCACCCGTTACAGCAATCGCCTTACCAATTCCTTGTGGCATGCTTTCAATCAGTCGATTAGCAAATGCGATCGATGTTTCTTTGCATGTCTGGCAAATAAATTCCTCAGCCATCTCTAACGTGTTTCAGTCTACGATGGGCGAATAGATTGAGTTGTGCCAATCGTGAAATATTACCTGACACTTCATAATAGCAGTGTTAGTTTGGTAGTTCTGTTAAAGACATATTGAGTTTTCTGTGCGGTTATCTTGCCAACACATTCTGATTCCACAAATTTATCCTAGGGATTTTGTTGCTAGCTGTGGCGTTGATGTCATATCAGCATTACGGTAAATGACTGGGTGGGCGATGTTTCGGTAGACGCAGTCCTCCCTTGCATTTGTAAGGTACGCATGATGATCCGAGATCATTTTTTCAAGCATGAATGTCTTCGTATTATCTTCTGGGCGTCATAGAAACATGGTATAAAGTGATACAGTTCGCTAGCGTGCCTTCAGGACAAGCAGCAGATCTAATAGGCCGATTCACATATTAAGCACGCCACATGTACTAGTGGTCTCAACATATTTTGCGAATGCCGAGTCATTGCTTTCTGGCCTTGCGTGCCGTGGGTTTGGCTACAAATCACAGTTATATGGTTAATGTGTTCGCATGATGACTTAGACCAGTTAGGCGCCGTTCGCATGCTGTTTAGAGCCCAAAAAATTACACTCACTTGTGGTTGCATCAAGTCAAGTTAATAAGATACTTTATGCACCTTGAGATGTGCGTTTTCAGCTTTTTTTACATACACACATCTTCAGAAAGTTGAGGACAATTAAACAAGTGTACATAGGTTACGAAACAATGAGTACAATAGTGGAACTCAGAGACAGGTCAAGAAAATCGGTATCAATTGTAAAAACAATCTACCAACTTAATTTCTAGGTTAATTGAAGATTGAGTTTGTGTACAAGTCGAGCTAAATCAGGGATAACGGAAGAACAGTAATGTCGGGTACGTGCAAACAAATGTTTGAACAGAGATTTAATGTAAGATGTAGAAATACATTGTAAGGGATCTGAATAAAGAAGGTGGCTTATGTCAAATAATATTTTGACCAAAAAATGTTCGAATATTTTGAAATAATAAGAAACAGCAAAATCAACGAATTGTTTTCGAGTAATATCACTGCGACGAGATAGATGTTTTAGGGATCTGTCAGAAATTCGAAGTCCTTCGAAAACAACAGATGAACGATACATTTAGTTGGGAGTACACCAACTAACAAGTGGTAGGAACTGGAGAGAGAGAAATTGAACGCCAAATATAAAACGAAAACATCCAAAGTTTGGTGAAAACGTCAATACCATGAAGTGACCATGTCTTGTTGTTACTCAAAGTGGTCACCGGATGTTTAACAGAAATCAATCGTAGTAAAGGTTCATTATTTACATGGGAGGAGGAGCATGCATTAGAAGGTGATTCCCTTTCATGAACGATATATATATATTTATATATGACCACCTTGCTAGTACGAGTAGACCATCCAGCGGTTTGGGAGAAGAAAATCCAAATCAATGTCTGATGTCCAACACTACATGTACAGTGTTAATGATTACAAACGTGTAATCTTGAGCTCCCGTGTGTATTGTATAAAGTGAAAGTAAGAGAATGGAGACAATCGCACCTGGAAAAATACCAAGGCCAGGGGTGAGTGGCGATGAGTCGCGAATAAACTAAACTGGTTTCGACCTGTAAGTCGCGTAAAATCTCGACAGTTGAAGTGAGAATTTCAGAATCTTTGAGAACTTGAGGTAATGTCTCTCCATCAACGCTTCCAAACGCACCGCTGTAGTCTTAGAAATATATACGAAGGATTTTTGATTTTCCATTGGGTGATGACAATGTATGGAGCTAAACAAGTGGTGCATCGAAAATTAAGTTTCAGCGACGATAGGCAAGCTAACTAGAATCCGTAGTGTTCGCCTAAACTGTCGTTCAAACACAATTGTAATGTTTCATATGTACGTGAGATCGGACTGAATTTGCTCGCCCATTTATTGTGGTGCATGTTGTCTTACAACAGTCAGAAATTTTGCATTGTCTGAAACATTTAATGGATAACCCAGCTACAGGTTGACATAAAAATGCCATATATTCCTTAAGAACAATTGGTAATAGACGCGAGGTCTGCTTTCTTTGCTGGAATCCAACCGGATAAATTCTTTAAGCTGTTAAATGGAGTAAACCAATTATTAGGAAACTAAAACTCTATAGAAGCTGAGAAAGAGTTCTTCGTTTACCGCGTTAAAATTACGGATGAATTGTTCGACGTCGGCAGCCGGTTTCTTGAGAGGAGTGTTCAGTTCACTCAGCCTTTTCATGATTTGCCAGATTTCACAACAGCTTTTGTCATTGTTATTTTGGTGTATGTACAATTCAACCGATTTGACTCGCATCTGTTAGACTTTGAGATGCATTTGACGGATGGGTAAGCTTCCTCTTTTTTCACAGTCCTTCCAGGCAAGGGAAACAAAATCTACTCGCATAAATAAGAGTCGTTTTTCAAGACTGACAAATATCGCAGCAGAAACTTATGCAGCGTATCAGCTGATCGCATTAGTTGAATGAGTCGTCGTGAACAAACACGCTCAAGTTGAATGAAGACATTTCCCTAAGTCTATTGTAGTTGTCAAGACGAGACTATCGACGTCTGACTCTACGATCTCCTCAACAAGTAATGAACTTATAACATGTCTTTCTGTGAACCATGAGAGAGAGATTCGTAATATATCAACTGGGGTGCGTCTGTTGATCGCGATCAATAACATTTTACCAATTAAGGGTTAATCAAAATGTTCGTCCAGACGCTTAGGAGAGGTCACAATGTTGTGCACGTCGAGGGTAGTTAAGAAAGTGGTATAAAATCGGTTGTAATCACCGCAAACAGTACATAATGATCTGTCGAGGATACTTGAAAAAGCTATTGAATAACCGTCAACGAACTCGTCATTCTCAGGGACAGGACAGCTGAGAGGTAAGTAAAGAATACGTGCCACAATGGAACGAAAACCACTTAAGAATCTAAGTTCGCACTCGACAGTTATCTAGCTCAGGTAGGTAAACAGAACCCGCACACACGTAAACCGTGATGCTGAACGGAAATTTCTAACGTTCTTGTTGTGTTCTTTTTAACCCAGTTTCATTCTTTTTCCCACTTATTTTGACGACTGGACTTATCGCATTTCCATGAGTCGTCTGGTCGCCATGCGGAAGTTACAACTAGTTAGCTCATTGTACTATGTTCTATCCCCTACCAAACAGGCGGACGATCTTGCCGCCGTTTTGTTTCAGAATCAAGTCTATCGCCTGGGCGTGACCCACTTCAGCTTCGCGATTGAGTTTGCTCTGGCTTAACCTGATCGACAGATTCACTATTTTTGGACCATTTGATTCAGCTGAAATGTAGTTGATTTACACTCAGAGGCATTTACATTTTTCACACGCAGAGACAGATCGGTAAAGTGTGCCGGAATGCGGAAGCTACGTTCAAGTTACATCACCTGAATCTTCAACTATTGTTCAGTATTTGTAGCTCATCTGGTAGAGCTCTTGCCGCGATTAGGCATGCTTTTTCTGCGGCTGATTCTAATCCAGCCAAAGCCTTTATTTTTCACAATTGAGTCTCATCTTTTCTAAGAAATCTTGCTCGTGAGTTTATTGGTCTGAATTAACAAAAAATCTGCAATCTCCTCTAGACGATCAAGCAACGTGCTTATTCTTCATAATAGGTTGTGGCAATATATCTAATTGTACTACTTCGATAATGCTCAGTGTGAAGTAGGTGACGCATTGGTTAACACAACCGCCTTATGGATGCATGGACTGCATTTCCTCTCCCGTTCAGGGCAGGTTTATGCATTACCGATGACCTACATTAAAAACGAAATTCGAATCTGGTTCTTGTTATTCGGAAGCAACCAACCTGAAAATTCCGCCTGAAAACTGTGATAGAATGTGAATGGTTTACTTCTCCTCTTGAGTCAGTCTAAGTTGTCAACTTTTTCATCATTCAGCCCTTTCCGCTGCAGTGCATCACACTAGGTTGGATACGATTGCCAGATTGTCCAATTCGAGACAGTAACATCAACTCGTGACCATGCTTTTGGTGGTCGGCTTTGTTATTTCTGTAGTGACTACTCTCTTCTTGTATATTTTGTTAATGCCTTCTCTGGACGTTTTGTAAATGATTACAGTTCTAGCCTATTTCCTACCTTCTCGATTTATTTCTCTGTTTCGCTGTGTCTCTCATTTTTGTCTATCAAAGCTCTTTATCATAACAACTGTATGTTTCTCGCACACGAATGTCTTACACTGGGTGAGCTCCGACTGTATCCGCTATTGGCTCGACTTCAATCTGGCAACGAGTCCACCACGGCCGTAACGCACGAGCAATCACTGGAGCGTTTGGCCGCTGTGAGCACGTGTATTCTGGTTCCTCATCTGCGTACAGCTGGCACTAACTTGCTGCTCCGTCACCTACGACGTATTCGGGAGCAACTGATGGAAGAATTGTCAAAGGCTGCGCGTGGATTTCGGGTAAGTAAATATATCTCTTTGTTGTTTGATTTATCATAAACACCTATCGGCCTTCATTCTATATTGATTTTTAAATGGTGTTTAACTGTATCAAAGAATGTGTACGTAATATAATCAAAGAATATCCCTATAAGTGTAAAAACACGGAAAGTGGCGAGCACAAATTCTCTTAGTCTATGTCTAATCAGTTGTAGGCAAAGTACGTACATTTTGTATAATTGATGAATGAATGAAATGTAAATGATACCTCAGCACCATTTGCTATCAATGCGGTATCTGACGGATAACTTTTCTACAGCTTTCACAGTTTCGCATTGTTAGTTTTCCATAATTCGCAAAGGAACTAACAGACGAAGACTACTTGGTCGGTTTACCTATTACTGTTCCTCTTGGTATTTCTTGCTCAGGGCTGGGTAGGTCACGATGTCCTCAGGATAAATACGAAGGACACATTTTTCAACTTGTCGCAGTTGCTCTCTTCCCGCTTTGTCAAACAATCAGTTCACTGAGTACCCCTTGTGAATGAACTAGGCCGCAATGTGTTAAATGGTGTGTTAACTGTTTTCGTACATGGCCGGACCATTTCGTTTCCCATACCGACACTCCGCCTCCTACTGTCCTCCCTGTTTATTCGCTGTCACCACTCATTAGGTTCGCTCGGACGTAGCTACTGACAACAGGTTTCTCAGGTGTGATGGTAAGGCTGGTTTTATAAATGCCACAATTACTTGCGAATGGGAAACCAAAAATTATCCAAGTTTGATTTGAGGTAGTTTGGTTGCATTGCTTCGTTTAGTTTGTCCTCATTTTGCTGCTGACAGTGAAAAACATAATATTTCGAGTTGAAAGCAATAAATCACTTGGATTACAAATAAGTTGTACTGGACCGTCATCGTAGACGATGATACATCCATGATTCGCATCGACTCTTGATTGTCATACAACTATGAAGATAAGAAAGAAGTTCGAACTAGGAAGCAAAAGAAAGCTGAACGGGACTTAAAGGCTTAATTTAATCTCAAACATTCGTATTCAAGTTGTTCACATTGTGCCAACAATTAACTATAGATGGAAGTAGGGTATCGTCAGTAAAACAGTTTCCTTGAGGCTCTCATTTTTTACGTCACAGACATCTGTCAAACAGCAACAACATTCACGCCAGTAAGCCATCTCATTGACTGTGCTTTTCGGGGGCCCCAGTCCGATATAGGTACTCGGCCTACCGTGACTGATCCCTTGATAATTTACTTCATTCCTCTATGGAAAGGCCCCATCTGCCCAACTCGTATCTCAAGCTACTCAACCGTGGTATCGGCAAAAGATGCTCGGTGTGGCAAACGACTAGCTGGCATCCTCCACACATGGTGTAATCATCCAAGTTTGTGTATACTTAAATATTGAGCAAATGAACTGGTTTCACACACGCTACCACGTATCCCTTTTCTAGCCTTTCCGTTGTTTATCTGTGGGTGCCGCTGTACGCGAGTGATCCGACGTAGACATTAATAATCAAACGTTTAAATACGGTTCTCCTTCTTTACGCTTAGAGGCTAGGTTTCACAACCGTAAAATAACTCAGCTGTTACAGCCTTCTTATATACGTGACCCTCAAACTTCGGAGAAAATACCTCTATGTCGCCTGTAAGGCTTCGTTCTCACGTGTACTGCCCTAGATTTAGAGATACCAGGCTTTGTTTCACTCGCAATACTTCTGTTGCTTTTAATGTAATTCCCTTATCTACACAAACCGGTAAACCACTTCCATAACTTTCTTATCCAACATTGAATCTGCCTAATACTAACTATCTTGCAGAGCACTTTAGACTTTGAACCTGCAGTGCGTATTGTGGAGATAATGTATAATATTATTGTATTACATGCTGGGTTTAAGGTTTGGTGTTCAATCTTACTGTTTAGTATAACGAAGAGCAATTCCGAATCTGGTGTTTCACTCAGATCAACGTTTCACAACAAGAGCTGTATCATTCTCACTGGTGACGATTAGGTGCCCACTTACTACACGGGAAATACTGAGTTGGTAGATGAACGTTACCAGTAGCGGCTGGATTCAGTCACTGACGTTAACTTTTTTGGACCTGCAAGCAGTTTTTCAACATAGTTGGATGGAGACTGAAGTGTAGAGCGTAATAAAACGACTACCCGCGTCTGTTCAAATCGATTGAGTACAATCGCATTTGCTCACGCTGTTTGGTCCGTTGATACTGCTGTTGCTGTTGCATATACAAACAAACATATCGTCCGCTCACGTGTTCATCCAATTCGTTTCAGGATTTGCACGTATTGGAGAACAAACATCGTACCACGCAGGCGATGCACGCTTGTTTTGATGTACTTCGCACGACTTCAAGTGGTCTGTGGCCACTTCCGATAACGGTCTACTACAGGTGCATGGGTAAGTGTGTTCCGTTTCATTTTTATTTTTCTCCGCGCTCCCGACAACGTTATCCATGGGCTCGCTGGCACTTCAGTGGCTTTGACACACAGTTAGCCGAATTACTGAAAAAGAACGAATACAAACCTTACGGTGTGATTCTTGACCTCCCAGTTAACTGTCAACCACTGTCACCTACATACGTAAGATTGCTCATACCTGTTTATCTGTTAGGGGGTCCATTTTTTCCGTCCAAAACCATCTAACTATTCGAGAAAAACTATTTTACCCAGCCGGAATGGACGAAAATGTCCTGAACGGCCACGAAGTAACATTCGCTATTTTTCTGCCTGTGCAACCTTTATTCCGCTATGCTCATTGGTGGCTTAATGATCTTAACTACTATTTCCGGTAATTGTCCTTCGATCTTCTGATTCGATAATGTTTGGAGGTCGCTATGCACCATATAAATTCCTTGTAATTTCCTCCTTGTCGCACACGTTGTTGGAACGAAACAAAGCAGCTTTTTTGCACCCGTTTTTTTAATTGGTCTTGAAAATGTTGTGACGGCAAAAGACGCTTGACCTGCAAATTTGTTTATTGCACGAACTCCCGTACAGGTTAGGTTAAAACATTGGACCATAAACGCGTGCACTCATTTGCACGGCTGACGTGTATTCACACACATTGAGTAGCAGTACATTGTCATTCGCCCTGGTGGCACTTCCCCTATATCGCACACACACTATTCCGATAATCGCCTCTGGTCCGTCGTCTTCCTGGCGTTGAGGCTTACCCTTTAGTTCCTGAGGTCGTTAGTGAGTAGTATACTACTCACAAGACTGCATGTTAATTACTACGAGGAGGAAAATCCGATTTCTACCAAGCTCATTACTATACCCTGGATGAACCAGCGTATTCTTTCTTGGGTTTACAACATTATCATGCTGGAGTTATCCTAACTGTGTCTTTTCTACTTTAATTGTCTCGATGTCATTTTTGCGAATCTTAATATAATTTTTTACTGACTCTATACCTGAAGGGTTTTCTCGGTAATGCTCTGCCATGATTTTTGGAGTTGTCCCAAGCTAAATGGTGCATTGAAGGGAAAGAAGTGGAAACCGATGCTTTTCATTAAATTCCCAACACTGCGAAAGCTCACACTAACAGGTGTGGTTAGGTAGTACTAATGGACAGCGGTAGCCAGATCTCACTGATTCGATGGAGAGGTGGTGCGACCTAGACAAACCACATATCTCCATTTTCATGAACACAGTCATACCTCACTCCTGCATAGCAGGCACTCATATACGTGGGTTGGTTAGTGTGTCTGTTTGCATAAGCTGTCACTCAGCGTTTGGACTTTAGTGCAGTGCATCCGTTTTCACTGTCTGCTTTGTTGTGTTAATATGAACCACCTAGTTTGGACGACCCAAACAACTCTGATAGGTCAGTACCGTATGATGACATCATAGAGGTTTTTAACCAGTGTATGTATTTAAGAAGTTGCATCAGCAGCGGCAAAATGAACTGAAATCTCCCGTCCTCAGATTTTGAGTAATATTTACCAATCATGACATTCCTAACGACAGAGAGGCATTTTTCCGAAACCTAAGGGCCGCATATATAAGGTGATCATGAAAGCTGTGTTAGTTTACAACTTCAAAGCTTGGTCGTCCAGAGTATAAGACACGGACTATCTTCAGGTATTTTATCATCGATGTCTGTGTTTGATCGCTGGTGTCTGGTGGCACCAAGGTGAAACAACAGGGTGGTTATGAAGCTTGTATTTAGTAGTGATTGTCATGCCAGTCCTGTTCACTTTTTATATGCGAGCAGACGTAGATGGTTAAATTATCTATTTGCAGACACGTTATTCAGACAAACACTTCTCCACTATCTGTTGAGCACAGCTTTGTCGGCACCCACTTTGAGCTTTCGGATGCACTACACAGCCTTACTGCTAACATACGTGGACAATTGAGCGTTTTCATACCTTATGACTAAATGTATGTTTAGCGAAACTACAAAGTTTGGACAAGTTACGGTAATCAAAGAATTGGAATCACAGAAGGTGTTCACAATTATTCGAGATAACCACTACAGTATGGCAAATTGCAATTGCTCTAGAAGCACAAGTGCTATGGAGTTACCTTGAATTGCTGAGGTGTTATCAGAGCTGTGATGATGTTGGTAGTACGACGGAGCTAAAAGAAACTAGACGGAAGGTCCGTGTAGTATCGTCAAACGATTGTGCAAACAGAGAGATGGGCAGATCGGTGTGCACAAGTTTTGTAGTGTGTTGCTGTAATACTCGGAATTAGGGACTTTGAATAGCCCTAGAAATCATACTTCATTTGAAGCCTTCCACGCAAGTACTAAGGAGAAGATCTCGTACTGGCTGCAGTAAGCAGTTCCTATTCGTGAGACAAGAAGTCGAATTTATGGATGTACAACAGTATTAAAGAAATCACAGTCTCTTATTGGCTGGTCGTATTAGCACATACAAAACCACAAACTGTACGTTAATTGGTGCAATACAGAACAAAGAAATTAGTGAATAACGGCGTAACATTGAGACTGTTTGTCCAATCGTGATGTAGTATCTTTAACGTGATATTTGGATTGACCCCCTGTTAGATCTCCTATTGTGTCGGGATTTGGATAAGCGGTGAATCGAGTAGATTTTCATCACAGTTGCATGATCACTTTACTTGATTTGAACAACATGCGAAAACTGATGCAAAAACGTTGTTGTGCAAAAGTGAAGTATCGTTAATTAGTTAGAATGAGAAAAACTACAAATGTATATATTAAAGTGGTTAGATCATATACCAGGGATGCTAACCGGTGGTCTCCTATGCCGATAATTTTTTGTCAGCCCCGCAAGCGATTGACGCAAGATGTGGAGTAAATAAAGAATGACTTGGTGCTGTGAAATGAAAATAGTTATCATAATCGACTAGTCATTTTACATTAGATCTGTTCCTCAAAGTGAAGCCTTCTCAACTCACATAATCGGTAGCTTGAAACACTAGTAGAACTGACGGACAGTCGAACTCAGTGGTAAGCATGTTCCGTTGTTTGGTTGACTTTGTTAGTACATGTTTACAAAAGCCACAAGGACACCATCTAATGTATGCCCCTCACCTCTCATTTACAATACGGTAGTCCTTTGCAAGCTGTATATACTTTGTTGTTGATTACTTGTGTTCAGCTATAGGGTCTTTATGTAATGAATTCTCATTCCATCATATTTAAAAATCTTTAACTCGGGGCCTTTTTTGCGGTTGTATGACGGTTAAGCATTTGTGTCAACTGTTGATGTCCTATTGTGGATGATGTTTTTTCTCCTCATTACTTATCGTGCCGTGCACTACTCAGCTGGAAGTGACAATATTGTGATCAATGTATTGCATAGGTTTGGCATCTGAAGGTTTTAACCCCAAACGTTGCTTCGGCGGATTGTTTACAAGTTCCGTAGGGCAGCAAGACCTTTGGTTTGGAACGCTGTCAGACTTGGTAGGGTATCGTAGTTAATGACGCTTATCATGTAAATATGTTTTCTTGTTCAACTCAGTTTTATCATTCACTAATTCTGTCATCTTTCCGTTGTTTGCATTATTAGTAATCTTTATACCATTGATATCAACCCCTTTTAATCGATTGAATGTGTATCTGTTCCGTTATTATTTACAGGTGTGCTATGCAACAACGTATGTACCGAACTTACTTGCAGTATTCTGCAATTGATCGATCTCACCACACCTGATTGTGATGTCCTTGTCGAGATCCTGAAAGAGGTCGAGGTCGAGGTTAGTGATTTTAGCATGGTTCTTTACCTTTTCTGTCTTGTTTACTTGCTTGTCTTTGGCCTACCCAGTTCACCAAGCTGAAAGTAAGATTGTGTGATCAACGTTATTTCTCATTTTGGATGACATTTGTCTCTCTCTGTTTTTGACCTCATCTGTGTTTTGTTCTGTTTGTTGCACAGGAGGTTTGGTTACCTACCACTGTCGTGGTCGGATGTGTGTAGTGTGTTGGTCCTAAGAACCATGTTGATTACGGTTCCCTCATTTCCATCTATTTCCACGCCAAATGAGAACAGTCAAGCCAAAGAAGATTACATTCATTTGGTCGTATGCCACATCACTGAGTTCATGAGTATGCTTAAGATGTAGAGTACGGTCTCAGTCGACTACAACAGCACCACTTTTCAAAGAAATATTTACAACCTGGAAAGGATCCACGACCGACGTGAATTTTTTCCGTCCATTGGCTAATTGTAAATGCCGAAGTGCGATGTGGTTATGACTACACCATATTGACGTTGTGCTTGTAATATGCGGTTGATCGGGTTAACTGTTCCTTCTGAAAAAGATATGCACAATACGCAAAATGGGCCACAACTAGAAGTGTGCGCACACACATTGGAATTGTTGGATTCGTCCCACCATGCGATGCTAATCACATGGAGCTAACCATTTTTACCTAAGACTTTTCCAATAGCAAATGCCTGCTTGTTTTCTTCTCGTTCGCGTGACTTATATTCGTCTTACAGATGGTGAAGTTTTATGACTGTCAACCTGAAGTGACAGTTTCCTGAACTGACTGATCAGTAGAGGTATACTGAACGTTATCTATTCAATCTGACCTCGTTGAACTTTAACAGAAACATAATGCAGAAATGAAAGGTACAAAATAGACATAAAATCCTCACTTACGGACAGTGTTCTGCCCAACTGTGGAAAAATCTGCGAGCTTAATAATGCCAATTTGATGAATGGTTCTTTTTGGACATAAATGTGGTTTATTCGTTTGATGACAATTACGTAAACAAAATGGAATAAACGTTTATTGCGGTATGAGAAAATGACTCAGAATGCCGCCTGACTGCCGGTGTCGTGACTTCCCTCGAGCAATTGACATGCAATGGATGGAGTCAGTTTCTACTGTGGATGTCCCTTGACGTCATGCGCATAACTTCCAGTTGTTTGGCTAACACAGTCGCACATCAGCTTGACCAAATTTTTTTTCATCCTAACGTGCAGCTGCCTCCCTGTCACCCTTATGTAGTTAGGACTGTATGCACACAAATATTAATGTACATGATGTAAAATGAGAGGAACATATAGACAGCCGTTGATAACGGACGATGTCATTTTAGTGGTATCAAAACGTACAACCATTTTGCCCACTTAGAACACTCGTTAAACGACAGGTAATCATATTTTCAAGATTAAACGGACGCCATTATTCTTGAGAATAAATTGAATGAATACCGCCTTCGGTTCCGCTAAGTGGATGGGTTGGTTGTTGACCTGGGATTTGTTGGATCGTCTTATGAACCACTGGATACCTATTTGTTTTTAATGCGCCTTCAAGATGCCGATTACATCAGCATTTTGTGCCGAACCGAGATAACACTATCGTATCGTAAATACAGATATGTCCAAGTAGGCTGAATCTCCGGTGGTGTCGTCCACTGCGTTGAATCAGTACGTCCAAAAACGGCGGACATTGATCCTAATGGATTATAGATTTTTGTGACTGCAATTCGGTTTTCCCACCACTGTATCGATCTGTTAATAGCTGTCCGTAATCCCTATGATGTCATTCACATATCTCCGCAATATCTTGGCCCACCGTACAAAAATGGTCGCGAGGACTGAACCTGGAGGACTTTCCATCGCCACTCCATCGATTTGTGCGAATGTTTTCCTTGACATTTGAACCGGACATTGTTTATGCACAGGTATACTTCAGGCGGTGGGATATTCGACTAGAACTGACAAGCATGGCACCGTTTCATTCATGGACACTATTAAATACTGCTTTGATATCCAACAAAGTCATCATTTTTTCACTAGTGTTAACTTTGCATAAAAGGTCAGCGAGTTCGAAGACGTCTTCGTGCATTTCTTCATATCTGGACAGAACACTCTCCGTGGGTGACAATTCTATGCTTATTCTGTAATTTTCATTTCTACACTACGTGTTTACCAAAGTGCAATGAACTAGGTGCAAAAAACTGCTACTAGCTCACCTATCAGCTTGTTAGCTGGATGAGTAGCTACTGATTCTGATAGGGGTACATTCAACACCATTCACGTACTATGCCAATTTTCACATTGTCATAGACCTCTGAAACATAAGTACTAAATTCCAGTTTCGTTCCCGTTAGAGCCCGTCAATAGTGCATGTAAAGGCTACGATCGTGTCTATATTCTTGTGAACTGACCATGTTGACATCTTTAAACACCACACGACTGTTAACAATGATAAATTTAGAGGACCAGAGAAAATTAATCAATGGACAAATGGTTCCCATTCAAGTAGTTGAGGAAATCCAATAATCGCAAAGATGGAAAATAAAACCATCAGCCGGACACTCTGTTAGAGTCATCTTGAACTCTGACCCCTATGGAGAACTTATCGGTTATACTCACTTCACTTCAGGACTTGCTCATCCTCGAAGATGTCGTAGCATGCGAGGACACAGGATAGCTCATGAATTACCAAATCGGAGGTGCAGTGACGTGAATACATTCGGTGACCGTTGAAATGCAGCAGGCCGGACGATCCAGATATCGTGGCGATCTGTAACCAAGGGTTCATGTCGAATTTCTTTGACTCCGGAGAAGATGGTTGGAGATCCCCGTTGTGTGTCGCACTCTTCCGTTGGGACGTACTTGCCAAACGTTGTGGGTAACTGCACAAGGTTGGACTGCATGAGATCAGCTCTCCACTGCTGTGCAACGACCACACCATTTTGCATCCACGGCGTTGTTATTCCCGGAAAACCTGTTAATTGTTGTGTATTGGTTCACAACCGGATATTGTGAATGAAGACCCATGGGTAGATACAATCCAGGTTGATCGGTCGGTTGATTGGCCGTGTGCCAATCACCAAGTCTTTCAGATACGTCCCGTCCATCGTTTGCTGAACAATGTTGACCAACGCTTTCTTCGCTTCGTTTAGCGTGTGAACTCATTAGTCAACGACATCCCAGGCCGTGTGTCACGTGTGCTGACCGATGCTAAGATAATAAGTTAGATCATACACCCACCAGACTAAAATGGTCAACTCTTAATCTCTGTTTTGAATTTTCGACTGGGAAAAATAATCCGCGGTTATGATTCCGTTGATCGTGATTCGTAGCCTATGGGTAGACATCTCGAGTCACTCGATCCCTATGAGAGTAGGCACAGTTGGAAAGGTTTCACTCAACCTGATGTGCAATAATCTACTTTGTTTTCCTCACACGTTGTGTTTTTAGGTGTTAAATTGTGGGATGGTTATGTTCTGAGGCCAAGACAACTAACTGGCATCTCCATTGTCCACATTCCCTGACGAACATGTCAAAGAAATGCTCATCTGGCATCGTTATTCATTTGGGCTTAGCTTCAAACGAGATGTTATCCTCTCAGGCACTCTGGTCACACCGAGACTCCATCTTGTGTTCAGTTTATAATTGGAATCGTATTGAGTTAAAAAAAAAGTGTTTGGTTTCTAGTGAACTGTCGTTTTTACGCAGTCAGACTTTATCTCAGTTAAAAGCTGTCGACGTAATTTTTTTTCTCTCGCTTTCGTCTTACCAGCATAACTCCCAGCAGATGATAGTTCAGATGTTGAATTGAATGCGTACTACGACGCTGTAGTTGTTTCTCCGTGTTGTATCAAGTACTTGTTCATAACTCATCGGCAGCAAAACTTTCTCAATTTTGAGTGATCTCACTCCGACATAATTGAGCTGTTAGGTGATTTAAGACTCACTTTGGTTGTTTTGTTCCTGATGAAAAGCTCTTGGGTGGTACGTTTGGAATTCGAGTCCACAATAGTTAAACATTACTGCTATTGTGTACACCTAGCGGTCCTTTTATCTTTAGCACTACACCTCTACACAAATAGAACACAAACACACAAACGTGAACACCACTTTGTAAAACTTTGCCATATGCTGCAAACGATCATATTATCGTCAGTTACAAGTATCGTTACCTCATTAATAACTGTCGTACGTTTTGAAGTAATCGTTTGCATTTACTGTTATTTGCACTTGTTTTGCACTGCTCTTCGATCCGAATTCATGTAATTGTAAATAGTTGGCGGTATCCGTGTTCAGGTTAGCCTGTCACGGTAATCGAAGTCAATGGTGCCTGCGCACAAGCGGCTTGCGCAGCACCACTTATGGTCCCACTCATACACCCCGTATGCAGCTAAAATCTTAGAGAACTGGACCGTGTGGTATATAAGCCGAAGCCTTTGTGGTCTAACCGATCAATACGGATCGACCACTTTGTAGGCAAAAGTGGAAATGAAATATTTATACTTCAGAAATGAATAGTTCTAATCTAGAAAGATGAACGCATTTTGAGGACGTGGCGCAACATAAAACAGAAGGTGAAGCGCAAGCTATGAGAGTAGTCCAAACATGGGAATACATTTAAGTGTAATTTGTATAAGATAAGGAGCACAAACAAATTTAATTTTTGTATGAGTAACATAAAACTTTCAGGTTACAATATTCCAACAACACAAAGAAACAGAAAAGGTAGCAAGTTACCGTGGCACATTTTCTGAAAGTGGCTGGCTTATACAAATTAATTACACTGACTCACCGGCACTTAATGCGCCTGTCTTCTTTTCATCGACGGTTTACTATGGATGTGTTAGTGGTTTGCCAAATCGCTACCGTCAGCACGTCTGCGTCACACATGTCGCAACGTCACATGGCCACAAGTCATCATCACCGCCCATAGTTACTCTACATACCACGCACTTGAATATCTGGCTGCAAAGCCGTGCTTACTGAATATTTCGAAGCTTATCCAGATCATACTGCTCCAGACGGTCTGATTCCAGATTGCGTCCTTTCCTAATCTAGAAACAATAGTGAGTGAAAGAATTACTCGAATAGCATTCCGCTGTCGTAGCTACAAGTCACCAGGTTTCGCCTACCTGCCTTAGCTGCTCGTTCAATGTCTGTTTAGGTATCCACTGCTCCATCTTCCTGCCTACCTGTTCTAACCAACGAAGTTGATTGAGAATCAACAAGAGTTCACCTCCGTCCGTCTTTGCTCCACTAAGTGCCCAAATGTTTGGAATCATATCTGAGTGTGTCTTAACTGTACGCTCAGACATCGCGTTCCATTGACATATTGTCTGCGTTTCGTCGCCGTACAAGACCTTGGCTTCGCAGTTTTGTTTTCATCTTCACACCGTTATTTTTTAAACACGTCTTTCAAGACCTACGAAAGTAGCTCCAGCTTTGATCATACGAGCCTGCGGTAGGCTCCTGAGCCGGTCGTACATACATTGGTTTACAGAAGTTCGATCGAAAGAGTTGCGAGGAACGTTTAACACGCAACACTAGTGGATACATTATTCGAATCGAGTGAGTGAAGCGAACCTAACTTACTTTAGGAAAACACTGCGATTATGCCGGTTTGCTGTTATGACGTGTACAGTCGGTTACAAATGATCCCCTCATTGAAACGACAGGCAGAATTTAGTGCATTAATAATTAGATTGAACGGAAAGATATCTACCATCAACTGTGTTAGTTTACTTTCCGCTGATTTTGAGTACATATTATGTGTGCCCCCGAACTTAGTCTGTTCAACAAACTTTTGAAGAAATGATCAGTGAAATGTAACAGTCAGACTATCTGTTGGGTATTCCATTCGATGTTCATTCACTCATATGGTTTATTGTGTAATAGTCCAGTGATTTACCCCCAGATTGAACCATCTTCGCGCATTTACTTGTCGATATGTGTATTCGATTGCTTGTATTGGATGGCATCAACGGATAAGCTGTGATACAGTTAGAAAGCGGCTATTTAGTTTTTAGGATCAAGCTGGTTCACCTATTCAATATCTAACCTTTATGCTATGTTCGAGTCATTTTAGCCAGTTTTGAAGTTTCGTTTGAATTTAATGAGGTTTAAGCCCATCCGTTCCACATAAAACTTCATGATATCCTCACCATTAACGTTTAAGCTAAAATCCAGTCTGTTTGGACGGTTAGAAGTTCAAGTTAAAAAATATTTCGTACCTTCATTATGTTCTGTTCACGACTAACCCGACCGCACACTTACGTCCAAAGGCTCATAAAATCGGAAGACGAATCACATGACATTGAACAGTCCACTGGTGTGACGGCCTTCGGTTTCGGTAGAGACATTCATCTCATTTACTGACGCATACTGCTGCTTAGTGGTAACGTTGATGATGAGGGGAATGTTACCTCTGTGAATAATCATGAAATCAACCATCTTCGGACGCAGAAAACGAGTACTGCCACAAACTATCATAAGCTTATACAAGAACTAACAAACTCTTGGTGTTGATACACATATACTCAGGATGTTTTTCTTAGAAGCTGCCAAAGTGGAACGGTCTTCCATCTTTCTCATGCTGTACAACGGAGCAGTTTGAGAAAATAGTATCACACTGACATCAATCGTCACAAAGTCTGCGTTATCGAAAATATCATGTTAGCCAGGAGCCACTAAGAAAATTGGCAGTGCTAGACAGGATGAGGAAAATAAACCAGAGATTCCGGCCTTAATTTTTTTGACAAAAGACAGTCATTCTTTCATCTAAATTGCGTTCACAGACACCTGTAGACTTGTGTCATGCTGTCCGACAAAGAACAAGGACGTAATCTTGTTGACGATTGTTTTCTACAAGGATACAGTTATTAACATCATAAAAGTCAAAAAGCCAAGTATTGTCCTTTACCATAACAAAAATCCTAGACGGGTTGACAGTTTGGTTAATCTCTTCAGCCCACAACTGTAAGTGAAAGACAGCCCATTAATCCTTAGTGCCGTTTTGTTGTACGACAGTTTCTTGTTCTGTAGCAGAATATACAGAATGGAATGCCAAGAAACGATACGTTAAGTGACTGTTTTGTCAAGAATAAGTTTTCTCTGTTATCTATGAGAGAGAGAGAGCTGTCCACACATCACTCTTCTGAAACCTCATCTGTCCAGTGCTACACTGCAATCTTCACCTCGTGTGTTGATCCCAAAGCATAAACGGAAAAGATGGTAGGACTACTTGTTCAAAAGGACTTCAACATGCAAGAAATGTGTTTGCATAGGATCACACTATCACTTGCAGTCACTCTTGTTAAAACTGTTGCACGAACAATAACCTACAGATGTAAATTTATTTATTCAGTTGTGCTGCATTCATTTCCACGTCTTTTGTTGTTATTATGTTGCATCCAGAGGCAATTTTGATCCGAACCATAAAGAACGTAGACATTGAACCGGGGAAAATCAATGAGGGAATCCACGAACTATACAGGAATTAGAGATTGAATCAGTGGTCGTTGGGACTGTTGTCAACATTCAGACTTACATGGGCAACCTGTCACGCATGTGTACAGATTGTCTCATCTTACAGGCCATTGCACTTGCACGTGGCGATGATCAAGTACAGTCGGTTTTGAGTAGCTTTTGGCATACAGGAAAGCGTCGCTGTTGGATAAAAAAGACATGAAAAGTCGGCCAGTAAACTATGCTTGCGAATAACACGTGTAGAGAAACATGGAAAATTAAAACGCTCCTGTAGAAGTGACCGATCAACAGAGAAAGCAGATGTCTTACGAAGGCAACCAAATAGAATCACTTTGCCTCCAGTTGTATTGTAGGTGACTTTAGTAAGATTTTGGGGTCTTTACTCATGTAGCAATTACACTTAAAGAGCATGGGGACTCTATCCAATCTTCTGCAAGTACCTCTTCTAACGGACGTTCACAGAGATACAAAAATGGAGTTGACGACGAAATTGTGCTATGTAGAATCGGATAATCTGGACAAACGAGTCAGGATTCACTTTACTTCATCATGATCGAGGCCCACGGCCATACACCTGCGATGCAATTCATACGCAACCATCTTAGAATACAGCAGTGACCCAGTCGTCCGGACTTATGTACATGATGACCCAACTGTTCTAGTTTGACTGAACTTCGAGGTCAATCTCAGTTATTGGTTGTTTACGATCTGTATCCATGTTTTCGGTCTACTTTATGAATTCGCGGAATTCTGATGTTCAACTAATCCTAAACAGCAATACATCACTGGCAATAATGGCGTTGACGATGATCGTACAATCATGATAACAACAGCTGGAATGAGAGACAGAAAGGGATATGGGCTACTTCATAAAACTTCTACGCTCACACTTGTATATGCACCGGCATGATGTCTACACGTTGTTGATAAACACCAGAATTTGTATTGGTGGTAAGAAAACATTTCGAAAACAGCTTCCCTACATTTTCACTGTTTCTTTTCATCAGTTGCCTTTATTACACTAACAACCTAGCCATTGTTATTTTTGTGTTATTTTTTAAATTATTTTGCTGTTTTGTGTTAGCAATCTTTTTCAATATCTTTTCACAGAAACAATTTTCCTAGCTGTAACACTCATCAGGTCACGAGTACTGCCCGCTGACCCGACCAACATTATATGCTTGCATATCTGTTTCCGTTTGGGTCTCACTGATATCCGTACGCGTTGTCTCCTGAATTCCAAAATACTCACCTGTTGAAATCACCTTTATCTCTATAAAAAATTCTGTATTCCTATCTTCCTGATTTCAGATTAGTCAATATTTCGACCCACAGCTCTCACAACAACATTCGAATGATCCAGAGACTACTAAAGGAGAAGTTAGTTTAACTGTTTTTTCTTTGCTGCCATTATTATACAATGTGAGACATGTATTCAGGTTGTATGCCACACGGTGTTACATCCGTGTAACGTACAAGGTCACATGCGGACTAGGTATTGTTGGGTTGCCTCAACTTAGGTAGAATCGGTCGCGGTACCGGGTTTACAGCCAATGACCATGTGAATGAAAATCGGTCGTCACTATCATTAATCTACTACGAGCTCATTTACCTATTATTTGGGAACGAACCCTCACACTAACTGAGAGTGTATACTTCAATGTCATAACGTTTATACATTACTTAATAAAGATTACTGAAACGTAAATTGTCACTTGTAAAACTTCTTCACCGCACAATGCTTTTCGTCATAGAATACACTAGGTCGTATGTGGACCATATATTGTCAGGATACTCCAGCCTGAGCAGGAGCAGTCCTGGTAACCGAGGTTTGAAATTACGGCCACGTGGTAAACAAGTTTTGTTACTCCTTCTGCTATTTTGAATAAACTAATAACAAGGCGTACGACGTTTTCGTGACTGAACACACAGTTAGAAAACAAGGCTACTTAAAACAGTTCATTCCCTTCAAAAGTTTGAACAGACAGTTAGAACACGAAAACTGGTAGATGCTAGCATTTCGTATTGATTCATCAGTACCAAATTTACAATAACATGAAACGGTTGTTTTATATCGAACAGTTATGGGGGTAGGGTAGATAGTCAATCGATGGGTTAGGATGGGTCACCAAGTCCAGGGAAGGGTCAACTTTACGAGCAATTGTTTCTAAACACACAGGGTCGGCTTCAGTTGATTGATTGCAACAGCCTCAGCAAACCGCAAGAATCTTGGATTGGAGTGGCGTAATAGGATTCTGAATGAACAAACTGGGTCGATAACGTGACCAGTGGTTAGGACGTGTCTTGCGACTGTGGACGCTGGTTGCTTGTGTGTTTTGACTATCCACCCTACCCCCATAACTGTTTGATATAAAACAACCGTTTCATGTTATTATAAATTTGGTACTGATGACTCAATACGAAATGCTTGCATCTACCAGTTTTTGTGTTCTTACTGTTTTGTTCAAACAAGGATATGTTTGACTGATCCTCAACCCGAATGTGTGAATGGTACTCCAAGATGGAATCAAGTTAAGTTTCATCAACCAGCGGCAATTAAAAAGTTGTATGTAGTGCCTGCAGTATTGATGGATCAAGCTAGATTTTGCGATCAGAGAAGCTTAAAGTTGTGTTGGTGGAACACGAGGAATAAAACTGAGGCATGCATTTAACGAAACCTTCCATAGGCCTCTGCGTAGTGGACAACTGACGCTCGAAGCGCATACAACAAATATGAACACATGTGCACACCAGTCCACTGCCGTAGTTA
>JTDE01000065.1:312901-323630 GCA_014338405.1 Paragonimus skrjabini miyazakii | reverse complement strand
TTATATATATATATATATATATATATATATATATAAGAGAAGTGGAGCCTGAAAAGCCTGTTCAGTTACACTCGGTTTCAATTCCACTATATGGCTGCAACGGGTAGGGTATCTTCATGTTGATTCGTTTACTTTAAACATAAGGCTATAAAGCTCTACCTCACTTTACTTCCTGAACAAGAACCTTTTAAGGCTGATGTAAATTTGTCTTTATGATTCGGAAAACAAGGACTGCTAAAATTACTTAAGAGGAGTGAACCAGATTTGAAAGATAATTGGTACTCATGAACTGCAGTTTTACCCACAATGTCCGCTACTAGGTCCAAATGACCTTTGATGAACACTGGTGATTTGTTGTCTTGTCCAGTTTCAAACGAACCAACATATCTTTCAAGCTTTACAAGAACATCGGATCGAAAAATGGCATCACATAACCATTCGAGGAGCAGTGTTCTCATTTTCGTATATCTTAAGACCGAGTTGGCTCCAGTATACTCTTAAGCAGAGAACTACTATGGATGCGAGCATGTCATTGACCGCGACATGCTATCGATTAGAATGACGTTTTTAACCAACGAGTTAAATGATGGTGAAGTCCTAACTGTACAGGCAAAATCTGTCCACTTCATTCGACAGAGCAGCCGATACCTTCACGTTTCGTGATCACCTCGTGATTTTACTAAACTGCTGCTTGTTCCGATTAAATAGGCCAGGTGCAGTAAATGCTCGGATGACATGTGAATTACATGACCCGAGCACCGTAGGTAACGCACATATATTAATTCACCAACTGATCGATTGTCCAGTTTCTCAAAATACACACCGGCTCACGGCGTCACCACACTTGTGGGTTAAACGGCGGAGAAAAAGATGGTCAAATACAATTAGTCGACGGATCCCTTCGTTACGAGCGAACGATGTTTCGTACACAAGTATTATATAACCTTCTTCAACTATAAGGCAAAATCACTTCGAAACCACAGACAGTGCAGGTAGGCAAAGACAGCACATGTGGCCAATATTATCGCCGAATTGCCAATGACAGTATGATATCTTGATGAAATAATGCCGCCCGTGTATGTGAAACGGGCCACAGCCTCAAGCAGATTGCTTGTAATAACGTACACGGGAATGCTCCAGTCTTGAGGCAACACCGTACTCCTTGAAGATGTGAGGCGCATTCCACACAGACGAACCTGGTCATTTATTTTGTTCAGCACAACCGACATGCTTTCGGCAAGGAACTAAGCAGAACGCTGTCATTCTCCACGTCAATCAACGCAGTACCATGTAGGACCAAGCTCATTGGGTTATACGAGTGCACCTTCCAAAGTATCGTCTCATCATCACCATCATAACAGCCATGAGCCTAACCAAAAGGTACTGTGGCTCGGGCCGCCGCTCACTTCAACAGTGACGTGGAATATCTAAAAAGAAAACGTTACCAAGAAAGTTGAAAATTATTAAAAGAAGACCAAGGAAGAACTAGAAATGGTATGGATGCAGGTACGCCATTGACTGCGACACACCGCCATCTCGGATAGCGTCTCTAATCAGCGGTTTGAGTGATCACGAGGACCCCATCCAGGCAGGCGACACCTACCCACTTTGCTCAATGGAGCAGTCAAGGTCTTCATATTCCGTGACCACGTTGTTGGTTGACCACCACGTGGTTTTATCCAACTGTTGGTGGCCTCAGCATATAATGCCCGGTATCGCCTACAACAACGTTGAACAAGAAGAAGATCGGATATCCTTGGCGGACACCACTAGAAGTGATGAAAACGCGAGAGAATTGTCGGAAAAATTCCCACTCTATTTACAAGCTGAGCACACAACAATGTTCGGAGATAAGCGTGTTTTCTGGAACTACTTCATGAAATAGTAAGGTTTCAGAGAACGTCACGGTCAACCGAATCGAAAGCAGACTTTAGATCTAAAAAGACCACAACCGTCAGATGCCTGTACGAGTGCCGAAGCTCTAAGCGAATCAGACTCCGGCCTGTTCTTCATATAACTGGTTCTCCTTGGATGTAGTCAGCTAATGTGATATGAGGCTTATGAGCGCGGGTGAGACAAGACATGCCTGTGAATAATTATCGATAAAGTTTAGATATGGAAAACTACTTCAGTTCCCCCCACCGTTCGAAACACTGTGGTTAGTTGGTATCAACCTCTTTCGAACATCATACTGACCATCCAAGGAAGTCTAATGATTTGAAAACTGAAAATTCGTACATACTTTGAAACTCCACAGCTTTAATGAGGCCAAAAATATAAGTACGTTGGCAAAGACACACAAGGAAGATGCACAGAGGTGAAGAGACACGAGAGGGTTGGTTCTGATGGAACGGTAGTGCGGGAAGAACGGCTAGACTTGCAAACCGGGTTGGTCAGCTTGGTAATCACAATCCTCATATTGTTCACGACATACGCGTATCAGGAGAATCGTAATAGCGGAATAAACAAACAAACATACAAGACAAAGAGCAGTCAGGAAAATATCACCGAGACGAAGAGCAGAGAAGAGGAGCATAGGGAGGCAAAAGGAGAGAGGGCTATTGACGAAGTATACCATGGGCGACTACGATTATCACAATCCCATGAGCACAGATGCATGTATACATGTTTGTTTCTCAGTAATATAAACACACAAGAAAGGAGCATGAAGGCAGATCATAGCAAACGCAAGTCGCACACAGGAACAGGAACATTCGTGCATACTGTTCAGATCAGAGTTCATCGTGAAGCAGAGTGTACTTCAGATAGGACGGACCGAGCTTTCGGAAAACGGACTTTGGCGGGGTTGTCTTCTCATCCGGTGGCTGCTGAGTGAAAGTGGTAAAGACACAAACTATTAAAACGAAACAAACAACCAATTAATGATATGAAAATGAACATAGGTTGAGAAACTAAGTTCACTGTGAAAGTCGGTTCATTCCAGAGATTTCTTAAAATAGGCATGGCAATTGGTAAAACTCTGCGGCTGTGTGGATGAGAAATGCATGCAAAGTACACTGTTATACAAAAACGGACAGAGACAGTATTGGTTAGCCAGCTTGTATCTGATGCGAATAGTATGGCTCCCACTTGCAACTCTGAACTTTTGCATATAGGCACGGGCTGAATACAACAATTTGATACAACTGTTTGATTTACGATGGACGGACTTCACTAAATATCGCTTATTCTTCTCATTCGCTGAAGTAACTCGACCCAAGACAATTTCACTCAGCGCAGCATGCGAACTAGGAAAAATTGGTAATCTATGAGATATCGGACAAATTCATGGTCTGGAAAGAGAAACACCTGAAGACATCTAGGACAATGATATCGAGACGGTTGACGAGTTATGAAAGAACAGTAGACGCCACTCAAAACGACAGCGGGAGAACACAGAAGGCATGTGAAATGTTTGTAGAGGAACCATTTCGCTTTGTATCAGATCCGAGTCAGATAATCCATATCAATCGCCCGGTCGACCTTTGTTTCATTGGTGTACATGTCTGATTCACTCGGGATTAGTGCTGCGAACAAACCCGCATACTTCCTATGTCAAAAAGTACACATTACATTCGACTCAGATCTCTCACATTTTCAAAGAGGAAATATGCAGTTACTCAGGGTGAATAAAATAATTTGTCATTGATCGGTCATTCATCCAAACATCACTTCTTATAGGTGACCCTTAGTAGTTTACTTGATTCAACGCAATTCATGCGAGCCTGGCATATTGACCGTCGTAGACAATGTAAGCTGATTAATTAAATAGAACAGCAGGCGTGTGGAGATTCAACAGTAAGTGGTTCAGGAAAGGTATGAATATTCGAACAATACAAAATGATGGTAATCCATTTTATGCATGGGATGTATCCGGTCAATCGAACGGGCCTGACTGGTCTTAATTGACCAGGCTATTCAAACTACAAGGATTTATCCTGTCAAAGCGGGAGGGGAAAATAATGCTCCGGTGCACGAATGTGCCATAGCAGGGGTATTCCTTTTGTCTCACAATAGGGGTTGCTCACTTTGGCCTGTTCCATTACCTGACCACACTTACGCATAACGTTGTTGGAATAACTTGCATTGCGTGATTTCCGGGTTTACGGAACTCCAAATGCACGCTCGCCTGACACTGGCGATTCCAAGAGTAAAGCATGTGACAGAACTAGAATGCAGTGATGAGTTTACCAACAGCATGGAAAGAAGAATCGATGTGGTATTCTTCGGCGGAGGCAGACCAACTTGATATTAATAAACGAGAATGAAAACATTATACTTTTCGGGGCAAATTTAAACTGCTTGTATAAGATAGCTGCCGGTTCAATTGCGTACGCGCTCGCCAAACGATGATAGGCCAGGCAACGACATGCAAGCTAGTGTGCGAAAATCGATAAATCGAATAAGCATTGGTATCCATTTAAGCCATAGATATCGATTAGCTAGCAAACGTACACAAAAGTGTAGAAAGTGGAGAGAGACAGTCACATACAATTCAAACCCAATCCACGCGCGCTGAACAATGCGAACTGCACTCTATACCGTAGGACCACGAACACGCACACCTAAGTATTCATTCCAGGTAGAAAGGCAGACCTTGGAAAGTTCGAGATAACGTTTCTTCTGCTAGGATATTTCACGTCACTGCTGAGGTGAGTGACGGCACAAGAGCCACAGTACCTTCTAGTTAGGCTCATGGCTGTTATGATAATGACGACGAAAAGAAATGTGCACAAGCCCCATTTCCAGCAACAAAGAGAGGTCTTGTCTGGATTAAAACAACCTGATAACGGCAAGTCAGAAGGTGATATATCATAAGTCAACTAATAACAGAATTCATACCATTGTTCTAGATTGTGTATGTATGAATGAAGAATAACGGTAGTCACAAACAAGGAACAGCGAAAAACCAAATGCAAACGAAAAGCGGACAAAAAATGGATGTCATCACTTTTGGTCGTTTACATTAATTGGAGTAGATGGTCTGAAGCCCCACCATCATCTTGCCAGTTCCTTGAACAATGCTTAAACGATGGTATCAGGAAGTTGGGAGAAGTCACAGACAGTGTATTCCTCCATTATGGATGTACCATTGTGCTGCTTTTTACCTGGACGTGGTGGCACAAACAGGACGTGCTGTGGTAACCATCGAACAAGCAAATTGTAGAAGTATCAAAACCATCATAAGTGATAAAACGAAAATGCTCCGCATGATTGATTTGCCATCAACATCGTCATTGCTGGCGTGGGGCCGTCACCACATACAGTGTATGCTCCACAAGCGATTGCCAAAACAAATATATGACAAACGCTACGAGTGTAGAATGGTGCCGTACATACTCGTGTGAAACACATTACCAACTAGAGACAGGCACATCAAAAGGTGTATCAATCCTCACAAAATGACGACTTGTGACATGCGGGTGACGAGTGGAATGAACCAGCCAGACGGAACAGTTTGTGTTTCTTGCTGGAGCTCCCTAAAGACAGTATTTTCGACGGAAACCATTTTGGGGACAGACTGAGTTTCAATACAAACCCATGAAACAGAGACAATTAGTAAAATAAGAGAATTAAGGGAATGGAACAGAAATGAAAAAGCACAATATCAAAAGACAACTGCGAGGTAGCCTCGTTACCAGTATACATAATGGGGCTGGTGAAGACCATGATAAGATGTAAACCAGTATCCCCGCTGCTCACTTTGACATAGGGTCACATACCTCAAAGTTTCTGCACAGAAACATTTAACAACACTGGGAAAACCCACGAGGGAATCAGGAAGCGCTGACATAGGCCAAATCATGCAAAAATGTCCCACCTATTACGCCAGGTCACAGATTAATCATCGTGCTGTTTTTCCAGCCAAAGACGCGAGGGAATTAACATGGTACAGGCGAGTGTGGAGGACACTCATGAACAAGCAATCTTAAAGAGTACTCAAAAAACAACCGAAAGTCCGCTATGCAAACTTACCAGTGGTGGTGAAGGTGGTGAAAGAGGCACAGATTGGCCCAACTGTGGCTGATTTGGCACTGGATCCGGACCGTAGTGATATTCACGATGCAGTTTGCCCGATTTCAAATCTGCGATAAACTGCTTCAGATGGACTGGATCACTTGAGTGGTTAGATAATAAGATGACAGAAACCAGTAAGCATAGCAATACAAGGAGTTACGTGGACGGTTTGATTATCGAAAACAGGAACACCGGGTGATTTGGTTGAGAAATAGTTTCACGGTTTTATAGATAGAAATACACAACCAACAATGACCTAAGTGTCCCTCGGCACTTACTCTCGGACTAATATCTATGACTAGTTTCGTTGTTTGCACTCTTCCAATAGAAAAAGAAAGCTGGACGGAGATACGAACTCAGGCGGCACTAACGACCTTCATGCCTCGCTCACAAACAATGCTCAAGAAAAGCAGAAGAGCCCAAACATTTTTGATCATGGTCTTTATATTGGATTAATACACTATTCACTGCACTTAAAAAATAGGATTCCGAAACAAGTGCTGAATCATTCCGACACAATGATCAAAAAACATTAATGTTATGACGAAATCTGTTTGCCCTCTGACAGTTTCGCATCGAGTGGTTCGGATAGGTGTTACAGTCAAAAAACAGGAAGAGTCAGAAGCACACATATTATGACTTTTCCCAAACAAGAGTGGATTAAATTTGGTAACCGGAACACGTAGTTCAGCTTCCACAAGTGAAGGAGAGCGGGTTATGTCTTCTAAGTTTACAGGTTTCATGGATGTCACACTATGACAGTAGGTTGACGTAAAAAGTAGCAAGACTTTGATAGCTTTTACAGAAGAAGGATACATCTATAACCAAAAATCGAAAATAATCATAGTATGGAAGTCCACTTTCAATGTATTGTCAACTTCCAAATCAATACGTCGTCCTTGTATGACATACGTTAAGGAATTTCCCACATAAGTATTAACGAAGGGGCTTCGCATGGTAGTCAAATGAAACATTGGTAAATATTACTGATCGAGAAATCCTGCTTGGGCAGTCAATCGGCTGGATCATTTGGTGGATTCCATATGACACAGTTGGTTGGGTGGGTAACTAGGTCCAAATGTGAAATTTCTGAGCTTCCGGCGTGACTTCGTAGCTCAGCTGGTAGAGCGCTTGCCGCGTTTGGGCATGGTGTTTCTGTCGCTGGTTTGAATCCAGCCGAAGTCCAGATTTTTCACAAATGGATCTCTTCTAAATTGGTAAATATGCTAAACTCTGCGGGGACTTTCCAAATAAGTCTTCACATCATCCACTATTCTGTCTTTGTATCAAATGGTCACAGTTAACTTCGTCAAGAAACTAATTAAAACTTCGCTGACTGTCACGTATATTTTTACAACGCCGAGACCTTTTAACTAATTATCAACATAATTGTGGATTCTTTGCAGTGACATGCTTGTTATTATTTTTTTTTAAATCAATGAGATAACAGAGAATAAGTAACCAATTTTCATCGTAAAGTTTTTCAGTATTTTTTGATACCTTAGGGAAACTTAACAAAGACTCTTCAGAACGAATGTTTGATGAAAAATTCTGTTTCGTGATTATCATCTTACTTAACTACAGAAAAGAACAGTGTCATATGCATTGTTCTACAAATAAACGTTAGTGCGCACCACACTGCAACAAGTAATACACTCCGAGATGTATCTACCAACCAGATTACGAAATTAACACGTTTAGCTATCCAGACCATTCGGCTCTGAGAGTGAATGGCCCGAATGATATTAAATTTCACCAGCCTCCCTCTTGATCAAAATCGATCGAAAGAAATAAACAGCCGCACAATGAACGACGTATGTGAGGATGAAAACAGTTGGTTATGCGTTGATTGATGCAACATTTGTTGAGGTGAACGGCCAAATTGAAGTTTTGCGCACCTATGCACCGACAACACTGCCGGATAACGTTGTGAATTCTTGCCATATACTTGTGGATGTATGACGGCTTGATCACGCAAAAGTACAAACTCGGAAAACAAAATAAAATACATAACATTTTTACTGATGAACCGTAAAGACCTTGAACTAGGCGCGGTTTGTGGAGACTGAACGAAGACCAGAACAAACGCAACAGGTTGAATGTGGATTAAACGAAGAAAAGACTCAGCAGAAGGAATTACTTATTGGTGGTGCCTGCATGGTTGATTAAACTAACCTGAGAGCTTCTTCTGCATCTTTTGGCAGCCCATACATGTGCGACAGTGTATCAATACAGATCAAGGGCAGATCGTTCACTGTTTTGCCCAGGTGTGACAAAGGATGTGAAAACTGAACTCCGTCCGCGACCAAAAAATTGACATGAGCTGAATTGTGAAAGTGCACGCGAGTGTTTGTGAGGAGTGAGAAGACCAAATAAATCACCGGAAAAGTCATTATAATCAAACATCACGGGTACAATATTACAGCACAACACAACAGGGAGCTTTGTGCATAGACCATCCATCAAAATAGAGAATCATCTTATATTAGCAACGAATTAGCCAGTAAAATTGTCTGAACAATTTATTAAAAAGGTCGCGCTCACTAGTGGACAGAATGTAGTCACGATTCCTTGGGATGTAATTGCACTACTCATTACCTCAATCGAGAACAAGTTGTTCAAGCGGATACTAAAGATGAAATTGGAAGCGCACAGAGCCGACTACGCCGGCAACAAGATTAGTTCGACAGACACAGTAATCAATGGACCCTAGTTCTAAAACCTACCACCTCGAGTTCAGTGAAAAGTCGTATAAACAATGGAAAGACGTACCGATAGAATCAATATTCACAACACACACAACGAGTCAGACAAACTGCACTTTCACAAGATCAGCCGAAAGTCTTAATGGGGTAAATCGAAGATACAAAAACGGAATAAAATTTGGTCCCCATGGCCAAGATTAAAACAAACCGATAGCATAAGAATAAGTAGTTCAGCGGCACTACTTTTAGCGGACGTTATCACAAAAACACGGAAACGAAAGTACAACATAAAATATCATGAACGGCCTGAAATCGACGTTTTGTGGATGCTCTGACAATCATGGCCACTAATCCTGCTACCATTCAACAAACGCTGAGTGATTTTAACTCACTGCATCCACAACCACGTAATGTATGCACAGAAAGTCAGCAACAAGTTATCACTCTTTATTATATCACTCAGAAGACGTCTTGGTGGTTCACTAGAAGAATAACTTACTTCACGTGTACTACCTCAAGTTGCACTCACAACAGATCGGAAGACGAATGCAGACTGACAATAAAACCCCTGACGGGTTCACCGCTCAGTACCGGAAGCAAGCTACAAAACTAAACTCTAATTGTGATGTGCCCGAAAAGATTTATTTGAATGTGCTCGCCAACAAAGAAGATTCGATGGACTTAGCATGAACACTGAAGAAATACTCTGTACAAACTTTATTTGCTTCCACTTTAATGGTCACCAGAACAAACTGGATCCACTTTTCACCAGACAGACAATGAACTCTGACTAGACCTGCTTCCCTCAATGTGTTCATAAATCACCTACAGTTGCAGAGATTTCTACAGCAGAATAACCAACAGGATATTAAAAACTCGTGGAAATAAGTACTACCCCGTGTTGTCAAATAACGCCTACTGAAACAGTATACCGCGAGCCTAACTCATCGATCGGAAAGGATCTGTAGGCCACTGACCTTTAACCTGACTACAGTTCAGTTTTTCGTGTATCTTCTTGGAGTGATCGTAAGTCAACAACAAAGTTTATCGAGATTTTACCGATCACATACCAGCAGCCATCTTCGTAAGGTCAGAAACTGTCGATAACGACTTTGAAATCAGCCTGGTTTTCAGGTCTGTTCTGTGACCGAGTTAATCGTCACCATTCCACCTAAAGTTCCGCATCACTAAGACTACATGTTTCTAATTGAAAAGCACAGAAGAAAGGTCATCCCCGAGATATCAGCCTCTGTTGTATATGCCAAAGAAAAATTTGATTATTAAACATAGGGACCTGGAAATATCGCCTATGCAAAGACAAACCAACGATTAAGTGATTGATTGACATGCACGCACCAACCTAGATTTATCAAGTAGGGCTTCTAGGATGATCAACTTGCTTCTGATGAAAATGAACTGAAGACGATACCGTGTGGTAATCAAACCATTTTATAATGAGCGATCAGTATCGACAACAATACACTAGTGGTTGATAACTATGTTTAATAGTCACACGATCATGGTAAGAACGAACCCCAGTGTAAAAATGAAGGGAAGAATCAGAACACGGTTCCTTAAACCTCTATGCCCAAACTCAAGCAGTGTCAAGACATCACTTTACAGGAAAACGAGTTGCCAGTGAGAGGAAATTTGTTCTAGAAAGGCGTCAAGCTTAACCAACTGCCAGTAGGAATAGGGCAGCTTATGTCTGAGCGCCCTGGTTGTATCGACAGTCCATACACAATCATAAAATTTGGTATCAAAATGCCAGGTTGGAAAGAAATTCGTACAGTGGTTGGACAGAGGAAAGTAGAGCGTTATTTTCACTTCTGTGTTTGTTTATCCAACTGAATTATGGACAAATGTTAAAACATAACCACTAAAAAAGATTCGGTCCGTACTGTGTGACAGTACGGACAGATGATGACCTGGCGTAGACAAATGAAATCTTTCACGAAGGGGTTGGGCACTGTAGGTCGGGTTCGTCTCCCGGGTTGGAGCCCTCG
>JTDE01000065.1:270500-286709 GCA_014338405.1 Paragonimus skrjabini miyazakii | reverse complement strand
GATTGACTGGTAATAAGTGAACCATCTTTTTCACATATGGTCTCACTTACACCGACTCGACGGCCAGTACAACCACGGATCAAGGAAAAAAGCTTTCTGCAATTCCCAGATAAAAAGGCTTTTTCCATCTCTTTTGATTGTTCGACCAAGTATTGCTCACGGTCTTTGCGCAAGCTTTTAGTCAGCTTGCGTTTAAGTTCTCGACGGTCGTCATCATATACAGAACCAGGTGGATCGATCGGTGGTTCCACCGCTGACTACAAGACAGACGGTCTACAAGCCGGGCCATTCAGCCAACCAATTATTCCAAGTGAGCTATGCCAACCGGTGTTGCGAAGAAATCAAACGGGAAGATGAAGTTGTGTTGATTTATCCACCGGTCTCACCGTGGCGTTGCACAAGCATCAATAACCCCTTCCTGTGCTGGAAGATGTACACATCTAGTTGGACGGGGGTCGACGTTTTACCAAACTGGACCTGGAGGATGACCATCCACAGGTTGAAATTGCATCACGCTCCAGGGAGTTGCCGATAATCAATATCCACTTCAGACCGTTCCAGTACACGCGTATACCATATGGCGTTAGGAATGTGAGTGCGGCCTTCCGACAGATAATGGGCACGATGCTGACAAAAGTCACGGGTGCAGCTGTTTATCAGGACGATATCGTAGTGAATGACGTTGATGTGGACAACCTGATCTGACGTTTGAGCCAGGCACTCAATCGGAACAACGGGTACGGATTCCACTTTCGTTAACAGAAATGCCAATTTTCTGCGTTCGACCAAATACTTAAGGTGCATCTCCAGTTACAACGGTTACATTCCGGATCCTGATAGGACCCACCAAGTGATTATATCGATGCCCCCGTCATACCCGTCAGTCATTACAACGAGTTCGTTTTTGACTTGCATCGCGTTTTGGAACCCATTAACCAATTGTTTGTCAAGGATCAAACCTGGGGCTGAAACGCCCAAGTATCAGCTAGCATTTGATGCGATAATGACGAAGCCTAACTCCCAAAAGTCGTTGACGCACTGTGATCCCAGCCCCGAAACTTTCGTCGTAACGGATGTATTCAACTAGGAGGTCGAAGCCTTGTTCTTGTCTTTCTTGATAGTTCTCAAAATGTTACGGTTTGTCACCCGCTCTCCCTCACGCCAGCAAATAAATTGAGAAAGTTCTTGCAATCGCCTCTGTCATGAAGAATTTCCACAGAATACACTTTGACCATCACCTCATTTTGCCACACCGATTACAAGCCACTGTTTGCAGTCTTCGGACCAAAGAAGTGGATTCCTGACTACACGGCGATTCGGCTTCAATGGTGGGTCAAGACACTGCCGAACCGATATTCAAATCAAGTACACGTCCACAGCAACAATTGGACAAACGAATGTACTCTCCCATCTGATGAGATCACAAATGCTAGACTCAGAAGAAACGGTAGTGGTGGCTGCATCACGTGGGTCAGAAGTGAACCAGATATTCTCGGAGACCATCCGCGCACTTCCAGTTACTTTGGAGATGATCTGTGAGGCAACAATCCGTAGAGTACTTCAATATCTCCGCACGTGATGGCCTCAATCAGAACTTTCAGGTGACCTGGCATAATACGATCGGAGACGTCACTCGCGATCTACCCTTAAAAAAAATGCATTCACTTTGAAGAATAATTTGTGATACCGATGGAACTGCGGACCAAAGTGACCCATCAGCCTCATACCAGATATCTGGGAATCAGCTGAATGAAGACGTTAGCACGCAAATATATATCTGTAGATCAAGGATGGACGAAAAACCAGACCAACTGGCACGGTCCCAACACAAGTACGCATTGGCATCTAAGGCACTCGTGAGGACTTGGTTGCAACTGAGCCCAGCCCGGTAGCGTCATGGTCCAGGATAAACTGGGATTCCGGAGAACCATTTCAGAAACAGAACTTCGTTACTGTGTACACTCTTATAAAACGGTCGGGGTTTATCCTGGAAAAAACGACCACCATAGGTGCAACTCTCTCAGCCCGGGAACGTTCGTGAATGACAACGGAAGCCAGTTTACCACGTACACGTTTACGGATTTACAAAAATAGATTTATACAAACTGTATCAACCACATCTGTCAGCCATCCTTCCATCCGAAGTCTAACAGCCAGGATGAGCGTTTCGTCGACACGGTTAAAAGAGCCCATCAGAAGGTTCGAGGAGAAGGGACTACCATAAAAGTGTTGGAGATATCTCCAATGCATATTCAAGCGACACCTAATCTACAAACAGCAGCGTGATTATCTTCGACTGAACGTAACGCTGGCCCGAAGTCTCAGTTACCATTGGATTTCCTTCGGCCGTCGGCCATCAGACCAGGAATCATAAACCTGACTATAGAAGGACAATACAATCGGCACCATAGGTCAAAGTGGCTAGACAGTAGTGACACGCGACTACCGGAACCATTTAGACAAATGGATTGCTGGTCGATTTCGGAAGCAGCATGGGGACGACATCTATGTGGGAGATAATGTCCCAGAGCGAAATAACAATCAACTTCAACTCACGGACATCCCCGATTTGCAGCAACGGGAGAATGACTTGCCGTTGGATGTTTTCCAAGATACCGTCGGTTTGCAATAGCCGGGACTTACACGGCACGCAGTATTACTGAGGAATCGCCTCAACCATCGTCTGTAACTCAGGCTTCGATTATAAGACCAAAATACTCAAACGGGAAGTGTGGGGCGAGGTCAACCTACTCTAAGAACAAGGATACTGGGTCAGGTTTAAGGTATCTTGTAGCATTATGCGACAAAAATTTCACATTCGTTTGAATACTTACTTCTGCCCTCACGCAGCACTGAAAGTCACACTTTTAAGTAAATGGAGCAACACTTTTGCTAGTTTTGTCGAGTCGGCGGTTAGGGTGAATATATGCGGTATTGGTAGATCATTAACTTTGTCTTCTCTGTTGTCCCGTTTTATCATATTGTAATTTGTGGGTCGTGCGCAATCGATTAGATGTTAGAATATTTGGGCGAGACGTTCATTCGAAGTGGTGGTGGTAGGGGATAGTTAGCGGTTAACAATGCTTGATATACTTTCGAATAAACATCATCATCATCATCATAGACAGCAATACATCAGTGGTTCACACTGATGCTTAACTGCCACAACGAATAAACATAGAGCACAACCGATTTCATAGTCCGGTAGACTTCATCGTAAATGAACAAGTATGGAACCCACACAAAGCGAAGTGAAATAACTGCATCCCGTACGACACCTACAGTACGGAACTAGTCTGATATTAAAGCAAGTTGAAACGATTAAAGAAGTATTCATCTAGAGAGATTATAAAAGGCGGTTTTACGCGATGCTGTTTACAAAACTAGTAGCATTTCCCAACTGATGGAATCAAAAGTGCTGCTCAGACCTAACAAGCATCAAGTAGTTGCCATGCGTTCGCCAATTGGCAGAGCGCTAGACAATATTTATGCCGACGAGGATTGTGACACCATAATAACAAGGAATAAAAGAATCCATTTCCCGATTTGCACGAAACGTCTGACATACTAGTGATTACAGAGTAACTCTGAACTGCGGCTGGATGAACAACGAATTCCAATTAAAGAGTAACATCTCCATATGAGGAAGACTTGGGTTAGTAAAAAGTGGGGCATGATGAGAGTGCAACCGTCAGACCAATTGTACCTCCCACGCCACAAAAATTTCCTCCTCTGTGGAATGTGGTTAGGTTAGACTTCAAGATAGCTTTTGATCCAATCAATCACCGGCTGCTAATGGCAAAGCTGGGTGTATTAGTGAAGTCTCGGAACTCACCAGCTTGGATTGGGGACTTTTTTGCCGAACGGAAGACTTCATGACTTTTAGGGAAAGCCGAGAGATGGCAAAACTTACTTGGTTCGGTTTAGTTCCTCGGAAGTCAATCTTACTTGTGTAGTGTCCTCAGCAAAAGTGCGATTATGCTGTACCAGTGAGAAGCAAGTGAAATTCAAGCACTGGCTGAACCATGCAGATTTTATATAGACAGCTCTTTAAAAGGATTCCTACTTAAAAATAGGGTTACTACAATGGTGTCCGATAATTATCGGATTCGTCAATACGACATTCAACAATATAAATTACATATTCCTGCTCACAAAATATTACGATTAAATAGTTAGACATCCTAGTACGATCGTGTTTGTGGTAAAAAAATCGATAAGGTAGATGCCAACACGTTCGTCTAAAATGCATACTTAGGAGAACAGACCTGACCTCATATCAGACTTTTTATAACGTAGGAAGTCGGCGACATTTAGATTTTCAAGGTAATCATATTTACACAAGGTTTCAAGATTCCTGACACACTTAGGTCAGGATACTGTAACCACCATTTGGATGTAATTTCTAATTCAGTTAGCTGGAATCCGAGGTCAGGTTGTGGCACTACGCGTAACTCAGAACAAGAGAACCATTGTGGTTATGGCGTCGCGGAATAACTTTACGAATCGACAAATGTAGGCCTGAAGCGACCAAGAAAAACAGAACGTTCCTTGTTGTCGTGCAATATAAGTTCAGTTATCTGGTTGCTGGGCCTTTTGTCGCCTCAAGATTCGACAACTTGAGGAAGTTGACAGGCGTCGCTTCGTCAAACTGGCGTTGCAGTTGCTGAGATTTGCTCCGTCAGCCAAGCCCCGTCAGCGAAAACAATCGTAGCTAATGCTGGTGTCTAATTTGTTACGTGCTGAGTTTGAAAAAATCACTATCAGACGAGGTAACCAATACAAGGTTACTGTGGGATTTAGTGATATTTGACAAATAAATGTGTAGACTAACATCAACCAAATGTATAACAATGAGCTCTAATAGCTGCTATCGATCATGGTGAAAGCATACAGCAGTCGAACCACGCTATTCACACACGCAACAGTCGTTTGTGAGTGTGTATGTGTATGCGAATCTGCGATAATGTTTGTTCGTGCGTTTAGGCATGTTTCGAGTGCACGCACTTCTGTGATGCACAAGCGGCGAGAAGCTGGATACCACTTAGATTCCTCGCCAACACACTGCAAAAGAATGACATCAGCTAACCTGGCCCCTGATCGTCATCATCCCTCCCTCTGAGTGGTCTGTTCATACTGGTTACATTCACTCGTCCGTAGATATTTTCTCACGCATAGATGGCAAAGCCATCACACTTTGCCCAGTTGGTCAATACGATACAGACAGATTCGTTGATGACAGAAATATGGTGTTAGTTCGTTGTATGCGTTTTAAATAATTTGCGCCTTTTATTTTAGCTCATACTAGCCAATTGTTGGATAAACAGAGCCTACCGTAAGAGCCTATCACCTCTGCTTTTGACACAAAATCGTACCGGACATTATATACTGAGGCCACCAACAGTCGGGTAAAACCACGTGGTGGTCAAGCAACAACGTGTTCACGAAATATGAAGACAGTGACTGCTCCACTGAGCAAAGTAGGTAGGTGTCGCCTGCCTGGATGGGGTCCTCGTGATCACTCAAACCGCTGATTAGAGACGCTATCCGAGATGACGATGTGTCGCAATCAATGGCGTACCTGTATCCATACCATTTCTAGTTCGTCCTTAGTCTTCTTTTAATAATTTCCAACTTTCTTGGTAATGTTTTCTTTTAGGGTATTCCACGTCACTGTTGAAGTGAGCGGCGGCCCGAGCCACAGTACCTTTCGAACAGGCTCATGATTGCAATGATGATGGGCATCACAAACATCCTTATTCGAAGTGTTCTGTTCCAGACGCGTTATAAGGAGGATGTGGAAAGAAGGGCTATTTTCAAAGGGTTTTCTTGCCATCTCAGAACCAACGACCGTTTTCTCTCACCAACCGCCCATCCATTTTGACCACAACATCAAAAACTTCCTCTGATTGTCTGTTGAATGCCGTAGTTTATCTCTAAATTAACGGAACTTGCTTCTGGCCTTGATAGACACTGGCAATTCTGGAAGTTGTGGCGTCTTCTGCAGTGGCGCAAAACAGCTAAGTTTATAAATCCCACAGTAAGATAACATTTACCTCTACTGTCCTGCCAAGTAATACACAACGTCAGGTCCCGGTATCGATCAGGTGCAAAGACACTGTGTATGGGAGATGTGAACCGTCAGTTCCGAATTTATGCGCAGACATTCCTCTTGATCACGACTTTCTCGGACCCCTAAAAGTGTTGGAATCCCAGCCGGTGAGAAAAACACCGTTTCCCTCTGCTCACTTACCTCCGTTTTTATCGAACCTCTTCGTCTCTTTCAGAATCTTATGCGAGACTGTGAGCTAGTCCGACAAAGAGAAGAAAGCTCAATCCAACGGACGACAAATTTTGCCCGCTGTGTTTCAGCGTCTTCAAACACTCCGCATCCGACTTCAAAGAGATCCGGAGTTGTTGACGAAGTATTCTGCTATTGTTCATGATTATATTGAAAAGAGTTATGCTGAGCTTCCTCCAGCTGTCGATAATGCTCTACACAAATAGTATCTACCGCACCGTCCAGTTTTCGATCCGGTCACGCCCCACAAACAACGCACCGTTTTCGACTGCGCCGTACGACAGGCATCATGTTCTTTGAGCGATCACTTACTCCATAAATCAGATTTGACGAACTCCTTGATCGGTGTCCTGCTCAGATTTAGGCCGGAAAAGGTAGTGGTCATGGCCGATATTGAAACCATGTTCCATCAAATGCGAGTTCCAGAAAAGAATCGTAACTATCTGCAATTTTTATGGTGGCCAGAAGGTAATATTGAACGAATACCCTCGGGACTCCCGTATATGTGCTCACCTGGTTGGTGCCTCGTTTCCCCGAGCTACGCAAACTTGCACCAAGACAAACTATAGCAGACAACCGTAATCGCTTCGATTTAGACGTCGTTCAGAAAGCATAGCCATGTTCCTATGTTGACGACTGTTTATTCGCCGTATCAAATGTGACAAAAGCGCTTAGATTCGCCAAACAACTAACAGACAGGTTGAACAGAGGAAGATTAAAACTGACGAAATGGATTAATGGCCGGCAGCTTTCCTCAGCGCTGCAAGAAGGTGACTGTGGAACCGCCACCGTAAAACTCGACTTTCAGATCTCAAAAATTCAGAGGAAACTCGGTTTGTTATGGGTTAACAAAACAAATGCCTATAAGTTTCAAGTCAGTTTGGTGCATAAGATATTCAGCAGAAGCTTGTTGCCATTTGCCTCTTCTATCTTTGATCCACCTGGGTATATAATCCACAAAACTAACCGCGCACAATCTCCTTTTGTGCAAACTTAAGTTGAGCTGGGATGACATCGTAGATGTGAAAGTGCTAGAATTGGGGAACCGGTGGCTGGGTGTATTAACCCATCTTGAACGAATATCAATACTGAGAGACATCGGACTCGATGAAGCTGAACACATGTAAGCATCCATTTGCACGTTTTCAGTAGCGTCTCAAAAATCTGCTACGGAGCAGTAGCCTATTTACTTATGACAAATTTCCAAGATGTCAAGCGTTGTTATATTATCATGGTCAAAAATCCTGTCACTCCTCCGTATGATCAGTGTGCCACGGTTAGAATCGGCCGTGGTAGTACAAGCAGTGAAATTATCGAACCAAGTACAGTCCGAACTAAGCCCATCTATATTGTCCACTACAATTTGGGCTGACTATATTATTTTACTTCACAGCGTTCGCAACGTTACGAGATTCCCGACGCTTTTTGTAAACAGATCGATGACCGTTCACACCGCATCCTTTCTAGAACAATGGCGTTACATCGATACAAAGCACAATTCGGCGTGGCATTTGTGCAGACGACTATCAAACAATTACTCGGTAGTTAAATGGTCCTGCGTTCCTCTGCGAGGATGAAACTAATTGGTCTAGCGTTGCCGACTGAAATCCCCGTCACTAACTCTAGCACCACTATCACCAACTGTTCCCACGGATCGGATACCCTCATTTCCAAGTTTAAAGTATATCCCTGGATCACACTGCAGCGCCTCTTTGCATGACTTCTAAGGTACAAGCGATACCTCCAGACTAAAAATAATATACAGGAGATAGGTCGTTTTTCCATAAGCGAATTTCAGGATGTCTTAACTGGAATTAGCCAGCTGGTACGGCGATATTCGTTTCTAAAGGAGTACTTACTGTGCAACGAGGATCTCATCATTCAAGAGAAGCCCGTCACATAAAAAAAAGAATACGAAAGAAGCTTACTGGGCATTCCCAGCCCTCTACGAAGACCAAACCCATTCATGCTGGACGATCTACTGAGTGTCGGTGGGAGACTAAAAGGTGCCAACCTGCTTACCGGGGCTGAGCAACTACTTTAGTCGTCCAACATTTCCAAAAGAATAGCGGCCATTCATTTTTAAATCACGTTATCTCTTACGCAGAATTTTATTTTATCTACGAACACGGTCATGAAGGGCATTTTGAGGAACTGTTACCAGTGCCGAAGATGATTTGGCACGCCTGTCCATGGATAGGATCCCTTCACAATAATCGGGATCGACTACTTTGGTCCTCTTTTTCAAACGAGGACATGTGACAGAAAAGCGATACGGCTGTACTTTCACCTGCTTCAGCATTAAGATAGCTCATAATGAATTAGCACGTTCACTGGACAACGATTCATCTCTGTGTCTTTAATTGGTTTGTTGTTAGGAGAGGTTATCCACAACGGCTATATAGCGACAATGGTACGAATTTTAGAGGATCAGAAAAGGACATCAAAGTGCTACTCTGAGCCTGCAATGAAGACAAAATCACAAGAGCATTCCTCACTCGTGATTGTGACTGGATCTTCAATCCATCGAAAACAAGCTATCGCGAGGGGTACATGCGGAGGAAGTATTTGGTGACGCTATAAGAACGACTCGTTCCCGATGAAGTTCTTCATACAACGCTGGTAAAAACTGAGAACTCTTGACGACAGACCTTTAAGCAAACAGACAGATTATTCCGATAATCAATATATCCTCACTCCGAGCACATTCCTCTTGCTTAAAGACAATTCGTCTATCCCGACTCCGAATGTTGTGAACGAGAATCGTCTTAGCCAAAGATGGCGACAGGCGACTTTTACGTGTGTTTTGGCGGAAGTGCGTACGCTTTGTCTGCTAACATTGCAGGTGAGCCAATGTCAGTCAGCGGTGAAGCCCAACCTTTCGAAAGACGACCTCGTATTACTGTTTGATGTGAGTATATCCCGAAGCCGCTGTACGAAAGCAGTTGTCGTAGAAGTGAAGGAGGTCTAAGACGGTCTGGTGAGGACGCTATCGTACGAACAGCCAGCGGGAGCACTCGAAGGGAAGTTCGGTGTCTGTGCAGGCTTAAAAAAGACGTGGTTTCATTGGTGTGTTAACGAACAGTAAACCGTATCTACCGTTTTGTGCCATCCTTAACTCCTGGATGGGATAGTAACTCCCGTTGTAGTGTCTATTTTGTTTCTTCTTCTCCCCATTTGACCGAAGCTTTCTAATCAATTGCAGCACATTTGACTACAGTATTTTATCACTTGACCAGCAATTGGACATCATTCGCCAGTGAACCATTGCGTGTTGGTCACCTGCAGAGGGCTGGAGAACATGAAACGACTACTGAGTGCTGAATAACGAAGTCGTACCAGACCGATATCCCATTCGGCACATTCACGACTGTTCTTTAGGACCGTCTTTCCAAAAGGATTTTCCTGAAATAGGTTTAGTCAGGTCATACCACCAAATTCCAGTGGCTCCCGACGACATCGTCACAACAAAGACCACACTTTCTGGCTTCTATGAATTTGTCCATACGCCTTCCGACTTCAGAAACACTGCCCAGATATCCCAATGATTCATGAACTAGGTTGTAGGCAGACTGGAGTTTGGATCTGGGTGAGTTGGCTAAACAGTTTGTCGTAGCAAGGTACATCGTTATACTATCATCACACATGAAGGTGTCAGTGTACCGAACGCTCGCTTCTAACAAGTACATGTGGACACAGTAGGTCCACTTCCACCCTCGAGTGGTTTTACTCATTTATTGACTTGCACTGACCCTAGTAGCTGCTGGACACAAATCTCACAAGCTATTCAGAAAGCAGGTACTATAGCATGCGGCACAGGGGTGCATAAGTTTGACAAGCATTGAATTTCAGAGGAATCTCTGGAGTTGTTAGAAGCCAGACAGAAGATTCCTCCTGGTAGTTCACATAATAAGTCTAGAAGAGATATCCGTAGGAAGCTGAAACGTAGTCTAAAGGCTGATCGTGAGGCTTGGTTAGTGGAAAAAGTTAAGGAAATGGAGATCGCTTTTGCCTCAGGGAACAGCGGCAAACTCTTTAAGCTGATCCGTGCCACTGGTCTCAAGCGACCGTCTGTCAGTGAAGCTATCAGCGAGGCAGATGGCACACTAATTTATAATAAGTCCAGAAGGTTGGAACACTGGGTGGAACACTGTGAGGGTCAATTTAGCTGGCCTCCTGCTTCTACCGTGCTGCCATCACAAACTTGTGATGTGACGCCCTGGTCGGTAGATCTAGAACCACCCACTGAGACTGAGGTTCGCAATTGCATCTCAGCTCTCAATCGTAATAAGGTCGCCGGTCCAGATGATCTCGTGCCGGCACTTTTTAAAGAAGGTGGAAAGGTGTTAGTCGAGACCTTAACTCAGCTGTTTCAACTTGTGTGGTCGACGGAGACCATCCCTCCGTGCTGGGGTCACGCGATAATAGTTCCTATATTCAAAAAGGGTATCAGGAGCTCTTGTGAAAACCATAGGGGAATTAGTTTGACCCGTCATTTCTAGGGTTCTGGCCTTCATCATACTCCGTCGACTCACTGCAGTTCGGGAGCTCAACATCAGAGAAGAACAGGCAGGGTTTCGTCCTGGCCGGGAATGTATAGATCATATCTACCCTTCGTCAAATTTTGGAGCAGCGTCATGTATACCGCCGGCCAACAACTGCCGTATTTCTCGACTATAAAGGTGCATTCGATTCGGTGGATCGATCTACACTTTTAGAGTCACTTAAACGCAGGGGTGTACCGACTAAGTATGTGAACATACTTTCGGCGCTTTACTCCCATACTTCGGCTCAGGTTAGGGTTTACGATGCGCTGTCTGACAGTTTTAGCACCAGGAGCGGCGTTCGTCAAGGCTGTCCCCTTTCACCATTTTTGTTTAATTTCGTCATGGACGAAATAATGGAGGACTGTTTGCGTCACTCAAATGATGCCGGTGTGGACCTCCTACCTGGTGGAAGGTTGACTGATCTTGATTATGTCGACGATAAAATGTTGCTGTTTGACAACTTTCAAGCGGCACAAGCAACGCTAAATGCAATTTCGCGTTCTGCTAAGTACTTCGGAATGCGCTTTGCAGCCCCGAAATGCAAAGTGCTACTGCAAGATTGCTGTGATTACGTAGGTTTAATGTTAGATATTGAAGTCATGGAAGTTGTTGACCGGTTCGTATACCAGGGAAGCTGCATCAGCGGCGGCGGCGGCGGAGGTGTAGAGAACGAAATAGAGGCGCGTATTTCTAAGGCTAGGGCGGTGTTTGCTAATCTGAGGTACTTATGGCGACAGAAAGGTATCTCTCTGAAGCTTAAGGGTCGCGTATATCAGACAACAGTGAGGGCTGTATTATCTTATGGCAGCGAAACATGGCTGATCAGAGTAGAGGACGTGAACCGCCTCCAGGTATTCGACCACCGATGTCTGCGTTCAATAGCTCGTATCGGGTGGCCCCAACGAGTAAGCAACAAGGAGGTTAGAAAGCGGGTGTTTGGCAATGATTGTCAAACTAGTTTTTTTATTCACTCACTACATTTGCACAGACTTAGATGGTTAGGTCATGTACTAAGGATGCCAGCTAATCGCTTGCCACACCGACCACTGTTTGCCGACGCTGCAGCCGATTGGCGTAAGGTGCAAGGTGGACAGGTGATGACCTGGCGTAGACAAATGAAATCGTTCACGAAGGGTTTGGGCACTGTAGATCGGGTTCGTCTCCCGGGTTGGAGCCCTCGCGACTCAGAGAGTCGGTGGCTTGAAACTTTAGGTGAGATGGCGGCTAACCGAGCTCAGTGGCGTGAATGTTGTCGTTGTTTGTCCGAATTGTCTGTGAAGTGAGTGCACTTAATGACGCGGTGCAGTGAAAGTCGTGAGGAAGCTGTCTTGCTGATGACGCCTTACTTTCACTTACAGCTTGGCTGTTTGTTTGTTTGAATGTAGACATAGCTATTTTTAGCGGTTAGGTCCCCTACCCTCTCCCTTTTTTCTCTCTCTTCCTACACAGGGTTTGTTTCTTCTTCTTCATGGTTGTGTGGCAGTTAAGCATCAGTGTGAACCACTGATGTATTGCTGTCTATGATGATGACGATGATGACTGACTACTTCACACGCTGAGCACAAGAAACACCCAAAAGCAACATCTCAGCCTAGAAAATCGCAGAGACGCTCGTGGAAATTTAGGTATCCTCCATGGGCGTGCCAGCTTTCATCACTACCAACCGCGGTTATTACTTCGCACGCACACTGTTTCGTGATCTGCAATATCTACATGGTTGTGAACACTTCCGAACGACCGCCTATCACCCAGCGGTCAATGACATAATTGGATGTTTCCGCCGCCAACTAAAAGTTGTCATCCTCGCCACGACGTTAGATTAAAAAGGTCACGAAGTCTACTACTCATTTTACTTGGCATCGGAAACATGATTATGGAAAATATCGGCCGCATTCCAGCTGAGTCTGTCTATGATAGCGCCCTATGACTACCAGGTAAAATGCTCACGTATTCCACAATCACTAGTGAGACGGACCCAATATCACAAACCGCAAATTTCAAACTGAAGATTCAACAACCAAAACCAACATTAACGAGGATTACTCCGAAGTAAACTCAGATCCATGAATATTTCCGTAAATGCTTCTTCGTTTCCATCAGAGTTGACTCAAGGATAGTCTCTTTAATTGCCCTATAACCATCTCTTCAAAGCGCCTGGATATAAAGACGAATTATCAATGGTGACGGTACTTACGATTCAGTCATCATCGACCGTGTGGATTTTTCTCTCCCTACTCTGGAAGTGTCACAATCACGTCTTCCAGTCAACCCCATTCTACATCCTTCCCCAATAGTCTCGTAGTCTCCCATAACTGCTGACGATGGGCAGTACTTCCATCACCCCCACCCAACACACGTTGTGGACTACATAAAAAACCTCTCGTTCGTTTTGCAGATTACATATACTGGTGTCGCTTGTTTATTCGATCGTGTCTCATCCAGACTAACGCTCTAGAGGGAGTCCAATAGAGTTTATACGCCGTTTTGTCTTCCACGAATCTGGTCATTTTTGCATCTTTTGCTTTTCCTAACCACACACGTACACTTGGTGTTTAAGACACGTAGATAGAAGGTCGCGAGCAGATCGTTTATCCTCCGTCCATGTATTATCCATGCTGATTTCTTAGGATTTCAAGACTAACTGAAGTTACCATCTACTTTAACGTACTGCTTGGCTTATCTGTTTCCATCACTCCCTCCACCACGGACCGGAATCCCTTTGAAGCCGCAAGGGCCATTAAATATAACGGAAATACCTTCATTTAGTCTGATGAAGCTTTGAGTCTACACACAGTTCAAAACTGCGGCGAGCCAATTCATTCTAATCTCATCACTCTGTTGTCTGTGTTCAATTTTAAGAGGTATAGCTTACTACATATGGCGTTTAGAACCACTAAAAGCAGATATATTAAAACGCTACCAGCAAACACTGCATCTCGAAGAATGTTTTCCACTCAATCAACTAAACCAAACTGTTTTCGACTACACCAAACTTTTATACAAACTCACCAAAGAGAGTAAGAGTGCACAGAAAACACCCCCAGGCCTCATACCGGACGCGCGTCAAAACCCCTCCACGGCTGACGTACTTAGAACTTATGGATTAAAACAATGCAAAGAAAAATAGGAACCATAAGGGAAGTTAACGGAGATAGCTGATGATTGTGATATGGACAACTGGTTTGATCTTTTATTTAATTCCAGCTATCCCCTTCATATTTTCATAGCATTGAACAGGTAACTTCAGTATTCAGTTCACTTCAGTTTCCAGGACAAAGAGGCATTAAAATGGAATTATCCAGTATCTTGCACCAACAGGCTTCTGAGGGCGCCCGGTACTGTGACGATAACGGAAGAATTTCTTTGCTTCCACGAGTAAACATAAGGGTTTCCAGATATGTAGTGAAATTGTAACTACCCATGGATTTCACTGGCCTTCCTGCGGTACGATGCGTGAAATAGTTTCAAAACTAATAGCTGTTTATTGTGCCCAGGCCATCAAGAAAGTTCGTCTGATGCATGTCGTCTGATTGTTTGTCTGCATGCCATGTGATTGTGGCGCGAACCCGAACGCACACATGTGTCATTCTTCCGGTTTACTCGTTTTTCGATGGCCGGTCTCTAGTCTCCCTAGCTGGTTTACGCGTCGGTACCCTTTCTAGCGCTATAAGAGACCTTCTGTATATTTCGTGTAATAAATATTCAGCCTCTCCCCCCCAACGGCCCTTTTACATTTCGCGTCGGGTTTACTTGTACCTGGGAAACGATTTAGTGCACCGTGCACTAAAATATCACTTTCGACCTCCCCAAAATTCTAAACTGCCCGCGACGTGAGAGTTGCCTTACCAGTACCATCGTGCCTGTCCATATTACCTTGTGAATATACTAGAAACCACTACCACCAAATCTAGTGTGTTGTCATGAGCATAGCAGCCTTACTCGTGGCTGTATAATGACTCCGCCCCATCTTCACCACTGTATGCAACATTTGCTAGAACATCTATTCTTTTTAGCTATTACCGCTGGGAACACCGCTCAACCACTCTGGCGTTTGTTCGAACTTTGTAGGTCGGTTGAAGTTCCGTTGGCATTCGTCCTCTTTGACGGTTGTCGTGTTGTGTTAACTGTTCTCTCACGTACACCTCTATATCGTCTTTACTTGTCGCACTGAAGTCTGTCAATTGTACGGTAGGTTGATCATTAAATAAAGTTCGTCTGCAGACTTGTCGTCTTCTGGCTACCATTTCCGAACTGTTTCAGCATATGGGGAGCTCTTAGCGCACGAATCATAGATCAGGGGTCTAGCACTGCGATTAAGCACGAAAACTGACGAACGTGCAACTGTTCGGTTTAAGGTGCTCTTAGTTCCCTGGGGCGAGAGGTGATTTGATCACGGATACGAGACAGCACGCGCGAGCAAAATATGATCCTAAATGTGCCACTCGTAATGTTCAGTGACAAACCCCACGGTTCACACTGTTGAGTACGCAGAAGGGCATTGTAGTTGGACCGGGGTTCTAACGGGAAAATTGCTTTGCGCATTATCTGACACCGGTTTCATAAACTTTCATTTTCAACGTGAAACACCGGTGGTTGGTTCTGTTCTTGCTACCTATACAGGGTGAGGTTTTTGTTGCTTTGGAGGGTGCTTGTTAGAAAGCGTTGTCTCTGGGTTGGTGGAACGTTTCCTGCGCTTATACGTAAAAATATCCTCTAGATACAAACGTGTTGTCCACCTTTGGAAGTTGGTGCGTTTGGCTCATCTCGGAGTTCTAATTTTTGGATTCACAGGGTATTTTGGGGGCATTCTGAAATTTCTAAGATGTTGCTGAAATAAACGTATATGAACCTGCACTTATTCATTGAGATTAAATGAGTAAATATCGTGGTGTGCAATCTGGCCATTCCACGAACCAACCGAGGATCATCAATAATAGGGGTTTAATTGCTTAATCGCCCTGCTATTTCTAGTGCTTCTCATCAACATAGACGCGGATGCCTTGCCTGCTAAACGGAGTGTGGTTGAGCTGTTGTTTTACTAACTAAAAGTTGACTCCTTTAAACTTGTGCTTGTCCTTCTCTGTTCCTCTTGTTTTTTGTCCTACCTTTTTGCTTACCGGAAGAAAGCTTACACATGCAGCCTACATGTTATACCAGAAGAATCATGCTCACTCCTCGCTGATGCAGACAAATGTGGTTACCAGTACAGATCCTCACAGCTGTGAAGCCCTAAGTTGGTAAATCCCTCTATCAAGTTGACTTTAAAACCATCACGCCTCTGGGTGCATTTCTTCTGCCTTTCGTTTCAAGAAATTGAGACACTCCAGCGGAACTAGCGGCTTTCACCCTCTTCAACCTATA
>JTDE01000065.1:241760-252306 GCA_014338405.1 Paragonimus skrjabini miyazakii | reverse complement strand
GATAACATAGCGGGCGCAAGCATGTTTCTCAACACGCTGACAACAGAAATCACAAAACGGATGCGTTGCACACATAATGCCATTGTATTCAATGTGCCAGATAAGCTTCACCTCGATGGCCTTAAGAAGTTACGCACGAGAATTACCAATATAGATCTGACATCGTATACTTGCGTTCGTCTCCGTAAGAAGACTCAAAAGGTCTGCTGCCCGCTTTTGTTTAAATTCCGGATCGAAAAAATTGCGAGACAGTTCATCCAATGTCAGGACCTTATCAAGTCCAAAATCTCCCTTAAATTGATAAGAGTTATGCAGGATAGAACGCCACTTGAGAGGGAGTGTCAAGGTCGCTTACTGCGCAACACCGTCACTTCCAAGCGTGTCTCAGGACGCACCCAAACAAGGCGCGAAGATGTCCAAGGGTAATGAATCGGGTCCAGCTGAGTGTGTAGCTTTGTTTTGCTGTATCGCATCCGAGCATGCCAATGTACCTCTTGAAAACACGAACGACACAACAAAGGAAAACATACTTGCCGACTTGATCAATTTAACAGTAGATCTTGACAATTCCAACAACCTGCCTTACGAAGTGGCGGCCCCTATCGAGGAGCCAACTTCCAAACAACAGCAGGTAAATAAATGTGCCCATATTGAACCAGACGGGACGTCTAGATCTCAGCCTGTCTACACAGCACCTAGATCGGACAAAGTAAGGCTCAAACCATCTACTAGTCAGACACACGCCGGCATTCCAAATTTAAACTTCTCTGAAAGGAACCAAACAACCGGCCACCAGTGGAGCACTGGCTTGAATAAACCCTCCTCAATTCAGTATCCTAAGTGTCGCTCGTGTTTACCTCCTCCGCATTATAAGGGAAAAAATAGGCATGTAAAACCAAACCCATACGCAGTGAACATAAGGGTGTATCTATTAACAACCCCTAATCTTTGGCCTCTTCCTAACAATAGCAATCTGTCGCGTAGTACACCTTTTAAAGCAAGACTAAACCAGAACCCCAGTATTATCACCAAAGTTGCTTGCCTCATGCTTAAAGCTCTTTTTAATACGAACAGCCCCCACAATACTAATGCTCACCCAAATGCAACCCGTGGTCCCTTCGCTGACAACGTGCATATGGATATGACCAACCCATTTCAACCTTACCCTTTTTTATTGCGTCACACACCGTTCAAACCTATTATGCCCAGTCCACCTCCCATATCCCCATTGCCACATCACACCTTACTGATACATTTCCAACACTTTCTGTCATGGACTCAGACGCAGGCGACAATCCATTAGTCATCGATGTTATCACTATAACCGCATCAGACCAAGCGACGTCACCACAGTCTTTGAATCACAGAGACCCTTCTGTTTTGAACATTTATAAAAGTCTAAAAGTGATCTCGAATAAAGAAAATACACTACGTTTATTGTTGCTGAATGCACACTCACTAGTCAATAAGGCGCATACTTCCAGAACTTTCATCTCCTTATATAGTCCTTGCATTATTCTGATCACCGAAGCTTGGTGTACCCATGAGACTTCAGACACACAACTAAGTGTTTTAGGTTATCATATGTTCCGTAAAGATCGCGGTACAGGACGCGGAGGTGGATGTTTAATTTACTCAAGGGAGCAGTATTCTGCAACCATACTTGACGAGCCATGTCTTCTTAAAGTTGATGACTCGTTGTGGCTATCATTGTCAACTGTCAACTGAAGCCTACTCTTAGGATGCGTCCACAGACCACCTAACGCCACTCGTGACGACATGACTAACCTTTTTAATGGACTGAATTATATATCAACATTGACCACACAGTGCAAAATAATTGGTGGAGATTTCAATATGCCCAGTATTTTGGTATTGATATGTTCACCGAGCTTGGCATTTAGGTTGCAAACGTTTTCATCACCAAGCGAGGTGACATCATCAATGCGTAATCGTTTTAGCGTATAGTTTTTTGAGCGTGGAGATTGGTGAAGTTCGATGGATGCCTGCTCTTGTATAGCAGAGTGAGTTGACCTTCTGACCTGAATTCTGGTTGGTCGCTTTCTGTCGTTCTTGACCTTTGACCTGATCTACCGTTGGCTGATTCTTGTTGCATATGAACTTTGACCTGTTGTCTGATTGGCTATTTTCTGCAGTATGACTGGGTGTTCCCTGTTGCTGTCCACCTCTGACCTCGAATCTGATTGGCTGGTCCGTGTAGATTGATTGAGTGAATCCTTTCTTCGTTTTGAAGATTCCGTCCGATTGGTTATTCATTGTCCCGTTTCGACTTTGGTGTGATCTGTTCAAGTTGTTCCGTTTGGGTTTACTGCCATTTGGACTTGTTGGTGCCTGCATCTCTTCAAATCCTTGGTTCGCATTGGCTCATAGACTTTGTCCAGCTCGATGTGTTTGTTTATTGATCCGGCTGATGAATACCAGGCTTCGAGAAATTCTTTTGCATATCTGGTGTTTGCTTGCGTATGGACTTCTGCGGTATTCAAGTTGAAAGTGTGTGCAGTTTCATCCTCGTGGGCGGAGATCAAAGAAAATTGATCGTGCCTCCTGGTGGCTAGTGCGTGTTCATGTATTCGTATTGATAACTTCCGTCCGGTTTGGCCGACATAGTGTTGTCCACAGTCATTGCATTGGATTTTGTAAATGACGTTTCTTCTGTCGGCGGTTTGAGTTGTTCCCTTGGTTTTGATAGTAATCTTCGTAACGTTGCCGTTGGCTTGTGTGCTAGCGTAATACCATGTGGTCTCAGGAGTCTTGCGGCCATTTCTGATACTGTTTCGATGTATGGTAGTACAGTTCGTTTTGTTGGTGGTTCCGTGGAGTTCGAATATCTTTCTTTCTGCAGTAAACTCCGTCTGATAAAACTTCGTGAGTATCCGTTGCGCAGAAATACTCGGTACAAGTAGTTTTCTTCCTTTCTTCGAAGCTCTGCGGTGCTGCAGTGTGTTTCAGCTCGTTTGAACAGAGTTTGAATGCAGCTCATTTTATGGCAGACTGGGTGGTTGCTGTGAAAACTAAGGAGTTGGTCCGTGCGAGTTTCTTTCCGGTAAACTGAGGTCTCCAGTGTTCCATCAGGTTTGCGGCTGATTAGGACATCCAGGAACGGTAGTTGGTTGTTGGTTTCAATTTCCATTGTAAATTTGATATCGTCGAAAACGTTGTTGAGCATTCTGTGTGTGTCTTCAATCATTGAACGTTTGAGGATTACGAATGTATCGTCAACATATCCTATCCAGAGTTTTAGTTTGATCGCTGGTAGCACGATATTCTCTAACCTCTTTGGATATGGGAGAGCCCATTGGGGTTCCTTTAAGTTGTTCGTAGATTTGACCATTGAATTTGAAGTATGTCGATAGACATGGTTCCATGAGGTTGCATATGCTTTCCGGTTTCAGTGATTTGTTCGGTCTGGGATTTTCTTCTAGTAGCTTTCGTAGTGTTTCTTTGACTAGGGTAAGGTCATTGGACGTGAAGAGTGCTGTAACATCAAACGAGTTCATTGCTTCGTTTTCTTCTGCCTTGATATTTTTCGGTTTGCTCAAGAATTGCAGAGCATTGCTGATGGAATGTTTTGATCCGTCGATGAGATGTCGTAGTCGTTTGAATAGGTCTTTGGCCGAATTGTATGTCGGTGTTCCCGGTAGGGATACAATTGGTCGCAGTGGGATACCATCTTTGTGTATTTTAGGCAATCCGTAGAATTGAGCCGTGGTTGCATCATTCGGTTGCATTTTCAAGCGCTCCCGTTTGCTTATCTCATGCGCAGCTTCAAGTTTCTTTAGTGCGGTAATGATTTTGTTGGCCAATTTTTTGATAAAATCAGCATTGAGTAGGCGGTAGGTGGCTGTGTCGTTAAGCAGCTGTTTCGCTTTCTTCACGAAATCTGCTTTGTCCAAGCCAAGCTCAGCGAACATACCAATACCAAGACCATCAACCCGAGCTACGAACAAGACCACCACTGTTCACAACTATCCGAAGTGCCTAATATTTCTTGGACCTCCTTCGCAGCCCTTGCAAATCAAGCAGAGTGCCTCGCATGTATCCAAGTAAATGGTTGGTGCCAACACGTTTTGGCATCCACCAGACTAGACCACACTTTAAATTTCATTTTTACAACAGGTATCTCTTCTGCAAAAGTATCCGCCTAGAACAGTTTCCAGGAAGTGATCACAACGTAGTCAACTTCATGTTCGACCTAAAAGCTGTAAAAAGTCGAACATAATATGTTATCGCCAAATAAAGTTAATCGACTGGAAGATGTTCGCCACTCTGTTGAGGTCCTTGGTGTGGAACATATTCTTCCTGACCTCTGACCTTAGTATTGCAACCGAAGTATTTAGTGAAAACTTCAGGTTTTGTATGAAAATCTTGGCCCCGGAAAGATCAAAACGCCGTAATGCGTGTGGTAAAGGCAGTATCCTCACTTCAAAAGAGCAATGTAAGCTCAAATGTCTGAAATCGCGACACTGAAAAACACATGATTTCTCCCTTATTATTTGAATGCATAAAATGTTTGACACTATGGAAAAAATAGAACTAAAATGCTCCACTTAATGGAGGAAAACGCGCGCTAAACAGTAAAGAGAAGAGGTCTGAGCTGATGCATTTATTGAAACGCAGAAACTGTACAAGAGACCCTATTATCTCAACAGTTACACTACAAAACAAAATCACCGTGGATGATCCCGTAAAAATCTGCGAGGCTTTCAATTCATATTTCGCTGCTTCCTTCAACATTGAAGAAAGTATTTTGCCTTCATCTTCCTCTGTAAAAACAAATACGTTCCTAAGCCACGTTACTGTTAATGCAGCACAAATACTCTCTCAGTTAGCTACTATAAAACCTTCTTATCTCCCTGGTTCAGACGGGATTCACCCTGTTGCCCTCAAACACGGAGGGGATGACATTCCTCTCCTTTTGCTTAATATTTATACACCTTTTCTATCATTAGGCTTCTTTCCTCTTCAATGGAAAAATTCTATAAATCAGCCCCGTTATAAAGATGCGAAAAGACATCAACAATTATCGTCCAATTGACCACACCTAAATTTGGTCTAGAGTTTTGAAAAGGATAATAAAATGTCGCACGGTTGAAATCTTATTAACACAAAACCTTATTAACACAAAATCTTATAAACCACCTCCAGCATGAGTTCCTCAGCAAACGTTCGTGCATGACGTGCCAGCTGGAATTCTTTAATCATGTTACAAGATGTGTTGATCCAGGGACTACAATTATTATCATAATTTTGGATATGCAAAAAGCTTTTAATCGTGTGCCTCATAAGCGTCTTTTGATCAAAATGGCATCTTTCGGTTTAAATGACCCATCGCCCAACTGGTTTGATTCATACCTTGAACACCACACACAAAGTGTGAAAATAGGAGATAACAGCTCAACACTTGGACCAGTCACCAGTGGAGTGATTCAAGAAAGCGTCCTGGAACCGTTACTCTTTCTTATGTATATAAAAGATATATGTGAAGTTATCAAGCATGACAAACTATTCCTATTCGATGATGACATCAAACTTGTCTACACTTTCCCCTGGCGATCTCAATTCTTCTTTAGGAAATATACGAGGGGACTTCATGTCATAAGAGTCTTGGTGTCGAACTTGGCTGATGAAATTCTCAGCCAATAAGCCCACCATCATTGCACACGGTTGTCATATACCTGAGGACTTTATAAAGCTAGATGGTCATGGTATTTCAACTACCAACTCACTCCGCGACCTGGGCGTACGTTACTCGAACTCATTCGATTTCGCTGAACATATATCTTTCCTAGTAGTTAAAACTAGACGAACGACTGGATACATTAAGCACTGATTCTTCCTTCCTGCAGCTCAACTACACCTTTATAAGCTGTGCGTACGACCACAACTTGAGTACTGCACGTTCATATACAATCACTGACGCAAGCCTGATAGGCTAGCTCTGGAAAGTCTCTAACGTGCATTCACGAAAGTTTTAGTTTGTTATCCGTCTTCTCTGAACTACGGAGAACGTTGCCAGATGGTTGAACTAGATTCTCTTTGGCTACGACGTCTCAAGCTGAGCCTTACACCCATGTATAATCTAGTTTATGACAGTAAATTCACTGTAAACTTCGCAAACCGTCTTCAGCATAGCTCAAAATACAAAATCAAGAACAAAGAGTTCACGTTAACAGCTCTTAACTCCCATAAAATATTGCGTTCAAATGTTTTCCTAGTGAAATATTCCCACGTTTGGAACAAACTCCCACGTGCAATTAGAGCCAGTAAAAATATACATCAATTCAAACGAAGCTTAGAAACTTTCCTGACATTAACAAACGTCATGTCTATTTTCAAACTCTGCCTGCCTGAAGACGATATCTTTGAAAACGGACCTAATAACATCTAATCATCTTATCCAATCGAATAACATCTGAAGATAAACCTATACCACATTGTGCAACGCCATATACACTTCGAACTAATCAAAGTTGTCAACTTCACCATTTGAGACATCTCTAAATTTCGGAACTTATTATTTCTCCAACAGGATAGATCTTGTGCACAGTTATGTCCAAAACTTGCGGCTGGACAACAAAACTATAGCCAACATATGGTAACATCATACACCCCCGCGTTCGTAGTAACCAAACGATCCTGGTATACTCTTACTCCGTACATAATGATTACCAGTTGTGTATAGTTATCGACTACTATGCAACAGCTGTGAACGGTAAAACTGTTTGAAATATATATATAACAGTTTGAAAAAGAGAATATACATATATTAAAATATATATATAACTTAGCCTGTTCGACTTATATGATTACATACAAATATTTTCATCTTCCTATCCTAACAGACCATCTGACAATCTTCCCGTGTTGCTAAACATCTTTTCCATTCCACATAACGCCCGTATATACTAAATCGACATCGGAATTCGGTTACATTCATATACCAGGTAAAGCCGTGAATCGATCTTTTTTTCGCGTTATTCGATAACAACTGTTTGTTAGAGATATACATTTTATTAACCAATACAAAATTATAAATTTTATATAAAAGGTCTGGTCAGAAAAAATCAGATTCCATTGTACGTCATACTTCACATGATCTTTTCACGTTCTCCTGTTTATCACGTAATTTTGCTTTTCATTCTCGATTCTACGATTAATTCTAACGCGAGACAACATTCCATAGCGTCCGAACAATCAAAATCCCGTACTGGTTGGACAATTCGCGAGGTCTGTGAAAATCCGTCAATATTGAGGAAATAACGAAGTCCAGTCCAAAAGATCGTACATTTCTCCGCAAAAATTGGGACTCGTCTGTCTTCCTTCATATTCACAAAAGTTTTTACATCATTTTCCGGAACTGTCTACATCAAATAATGGCGAAATCCTTCGACTGTTCATTTTCTCCATCCCGAAAAATCTTTTTTCTGGCATGACCTTGAACATAAGGCCAACGTTAACCTTGTGAAGCGAGAATTGATGTAACTACTCAGCATTTTTATCGAACATTGAAAATTTTGAGAACTATCGCTTTAGAAGCAAGTGAGCTAAATGCTTCTTCATAAACTAAAATTTTCCTCTATTATTATGTCCGTTTTGTAACTTTATTTTCATAGTTGGTGTATTGTACAATTAACAATTTCGAGTACGGTATGCGTCTCACAATACCATGTGTATATTGATCACGCTTTTCAGAGCGTGTTTCTCACAGATGCGTCGAGAAATATACCATTATTATTATTATATTGGCAAACTACACAATCGCCTTTATTCATCTTAATGCAGACAACGTGTAAACTTTTGGTGCAGTTTCATTTTTGCTACTGACTTCATCGACTTTTGAATTTCATTCATGTGAAACTCCGACTCAGCTCACTTCTTTTGAAATGTTAATCTCTGTTTATTTTTTCTCTCCTGCTTCTGACCGTTACTGAGATCTTCACCCGGATGTTTTTGTTTTATCGCATCGTCATGACAGTTTGTAACTAGTCCGTTAACTATTATTGTATTTTGCTTGATTAATGGATGTGTAACGCGCCGTGCTTCTGTGTTGTTTACACCATTTTTGTTTTCCATTGTGTTGGTCTAGTGCATGATTCGCTGAACCCTCGGCAAATGCTTTCATCGGTTGTCTCCTTTTGCAGGACTTTCTTCTGAGCCATAAAATCAAAAGAACGCTGTCCCCCGATGTTTTCACTTTGCACAAAGTTGGTTGACGAGTTTAACTGACACACGAGGCCAGACCAACAAGTTTACCTGTTGCATTCGCATTATCGGTCTTGGAGCTCCGGTTGCTCATGTTATTTTCAACGTCCTGACTGTTCGAAGAACTCTCTTGGGTATGCATGTCGTAATACGTGTTTATAATTCATCTTTAGCCAGTTCGCCACCGAGTTGTAATCCATGTCCCGGAAACGGTCCGTCGATCGAAAATATTGAGGTTATCTACTTATTCACTCTGGTAATTTGTTCGGTAGTACTGGCAATATGATTGCCCTTGTTTTGGTTAGTTGTGATCGTTAGTTTATCGCTGCGCTTTGGCGAACGTCTTCACAGAAGTTCGTACACTGACTGCCACGGCTGCTTGTTTTGTGCATATTGTCGTTCACCCGATAGTTTCGTAGAATCTTCGATCAAATCTTGTTTTAATTCTAATGGTCGCTATTCCTTTAGGTGTTTCTTGAATACGGTCCGATCGTAACAATAACCATCATGTAGGTTCCGAACTTTGGAACCCCTCATTGGACACTGTGGCCGAACCCGTCAAAAAGGTCACGATATTCAGAGGCTCCAAATGATATTTCAGAGGACAGGCAAGTCCCACAGTTTGATGACACTGGTATTCACTCTATCTATGATAGGTATAGGTTTGTAAACGCTGATGCTCTTACTAAGAGTAGTGTTAGAACCCAGGCAGCCTTTGCCACTTTTATGCTGAATGAGAAACAACTAGCCAGAGACTTGGAAGAAGAGAGGGTTTTAATGTGAGTTAGAGAGCAAGTGATGAAGGCGAGATAACACCTTCAGATGTTCAAAAGTTTATCGCTCGATTCACTGCCGGGGAAGCACCATACGTTAACGCTGGTTGAGCCACATAACTCTTCCAACTTGTTTGTTTAACAGCAAGTAGCATATTGTCAAAACCAGGTTAACTTTGTCTCCCATAGGATTGAAGTTGATCAAGAGGGTTTTGTAGCGAATTCGGCCGCTGCAGCTTGAGGGAACTTCACTGATATGCCACAAGTCGAGTAGACTAATTCTAAAGGTGATCTAGTTTCTTTTGTTCCCAGTTCCTGGGTTAGCACGCCCAAGGTTTCTCAAGCCTTATGTTAACGCGAAGCGGAAGTCGTAGTGAGAGGACGGTGAATCTGCATACAAACATTATTTATTGATTTACTCACCGTTCGTAAGCGGACTTCTACGTAATGATTAAGGGCGCTAGGGAGTTGGATGTGAGATAACTTCGGGCACAACCAAACGGCAGCCAACAGACAGGACGAATGTCCACGAAAATTCCAGTCGACCTTCAGAATTCAAACAAGCTAAAACATTGTTTACCTGGTGAATGTAGTCTACGGTAGTAGATGTGGCGCAGATTCATTATACAGCTACGAGTAAAACTGCGACACCTACGTCAACACATTAACTGATGTTAGTGGTTTGTAATAAATTTGCACCCACAAGGTAATGTGGACAGGCACGGCGGCAATATCAAGGCAATTCTCACGTCACGGGGCGTTCAGGATTTTGGGCACGTCGATGGTGTTCTCACTACAAGTTAGATGCTGCATATTCACGAAGCATTTTAAGTAATGCAGCCAGTCTGGGAAGGCGAATTACGTTGAACTGGAGTTTACGTTTTGCATCAATTTCAGGGTAAAGTTGACAAATAAATTGAAGACGGTATAATGCCGTCATCATCAATGACATAAGTGGGGCAATTACGGCTTTCGCAGGAATTGAGCCTGATGGTCGTTCCAGAGGAAAAACGGTCATTTTGACGCGAATCCCCGCTTTTCAAATATTTTTCGAAATGTTAAAAGCAAAACTTCAGGCAAAGTAACTACAAATCATCAATTGTAAGTAAGCGATATTAACGACCAAATTGGAATGCATCGGATAAATTCCAAAAGTATTAGATTGGTGGTGAAAAATTTCCCACCGCTTTTGCGAAACCAACCCATTATTGGCGTTAGCTCACTTTTTCAAGCCTTATAAATGCTGATGAGTAGCAGGGGATTTTGAGTTTCATACAGTATGAACATCATCCACAATTGATCGCGGCTGTCGCATTCCCATAGACTTTTCAGTCGGCCCCTTTCGAGCGGCAGAAGCACTAGACTCGAGTTTCGCTCTCATTAGAGCTCGTCAGTAGTGCATGTCACCGCCACTGCCGGGAATAGAACCACAGCCACGATGTTCTTGAGGAAACCGTGTTTACCACTGCGCCATTGACGCCAGTGGCGATGATATGCACTACTGACGAGCTCTAATGAGAGCGAAACTCGAGTCTAGTGCTTCTGCCGCT
>JTDE01000065.1:221059-233142 GCA_014338405.1 Paragonimus skrjabini miyazakii | reverse complement strand
CGGAGCAAAATGACTGTTCACGCATGGAGAAATGTTAAGAATTTTAAGCTATTCAAGAAAAAATATGGAAGAAGAATGTTCTATTTTGACATTTAAAAATGCACAAGGCTCTGACTGAATGAGAGTAAGGGAAACGGCTACAGTAGGCGGTGTAAGAAGGAAAATGGTCAATACTGTCTATTCTTAAGGAAGATTGAGGAAAGATAAGGCCACCCTTCGACACTGAACAAGCAAACCACAACGATCTCACAAATAATGCAACAGGCCTTAACAAAATCAACAACTACTGCCTATCATCCGCAAGTTAATTGTGCCATGGAGTGTGTCAACCGCGCGTTAGAATCCCTCTCAGAAGCCTTTGTGAGTTCGGAAAAAACAGATCATGGAATGAAGCTGTGTCTCAATGCCTGCTTGCATATAGTGTTAGCGCTGATTATTCTACCGCACAATCACCACATTACCTGCTAAGGGGAATAGAAATGCGATTGCCATTCGATTTGCTTGTACCCAAGTTGCCGCCAGAAAACTTACTAACTTCAGACTATTGCATTCAGCTACGTGACAAATTGGCGAAAGCACATATTTTAGCACGGGGACACATACGAACGACCCAGTAGAGACAGAAGGACTATTATGACAGGAAGACATGGGAGCCCTATGGGGTCCGATGATAAAGTATGGTTACGTGCAGATGTCCCGAAAAGCTGGAATTCCATAGAAACGTTTTCATGAATGAAAAGGACCATACGTCGCACACTACATCATTTCCGAATCCATTTGCACTATACAGGACGTTAATGACAAGTCAAGACTCAGAGTGGTACATTTTAATCGGTTAAAGCCGGACATTACAGGAAAAGGTCATTTGATTGATGGCGATGGAATGGAAGTGGCTCCCTTTCAGGGTCTCGAACACGTGGGTTGGCTGTGTCCGTGCAACGGGCTGAGAAAGATGCAGTGAGCGTGAGGCCACTTCTGATTGATGGGCTATTCCGGACCGTGGTACCCCGTATATGCACATGGACAAGGACACGTGAATTGCCACTCCTTCGGTAACCGTGTTATGTTACTACACGTTTGTCGTTGAGTTGTGACTTCTTTGTTGTGTGAGTAGGAACATTAGTAAGCTTCGATTACAAACGTTGAACGTTGCCTGTGCTGTCGCTTGTGACTTGCGACTCAGTGGAATATTACAGTATAGCTGTCGTCATTGTGGCCAATTGCGTGTGACAATGTTAACACAAGGATGCTGGGGTTATTTTTAACTTACTTTTCAATTTGTGTCACTTGTATATTATTTTATTTTCAGTTGTTTATTTCTTATTTGTAGAAAATTGATAATATGGCGACTTTCAAGGCGATGTTTGAGGACCGCGAATTTCGCACTCTCTCACAGTTTCAGGAGTGCCTTCAGAGATACACGGACGAGGTGGGCGTTATTTACGTCTGTGGATCAAGCCGTAGATCGAAAACTACTTTGAAGTGCGATAAGATAAGGTGACATGGTTTCCTGAAAACAATGCAGATTTATTATCGTTGTACGAAGTACAAAAGCCGTAGGAGTGTATGCAGGGGTGTGCGACGTGTCTACTAGGTTAACCGTTGTTGGTTTTAACGAATCAGTTCTCGCGACACATGTTGCAGATCACCATTTCATGTGGTCCGACGAGATGCGTGTCTGGTTGTGAGCACTTTTGAGTTCGAGCACAACCACCCACCCAGTCGTCTGCTATATGAGTCTCATCCTACAAATCGTTGGCTCACCGTCAATGAATTGAACGAATGCAGGAGTCTGTTCCAGTACAATACGCCAACCTCTGACATTAAGCAGTATGTAACGGATGTTTACGTGAAGCTTATCACAACTGCTGACGTTGGAAACATCCGCCGCAAGTTAAAGCCCGCAATGTGAAGTGAGTTTGTTACGTAAGATTTGTCATGGAACGTGGGAGAACCTCCATAAGGTGCTGTCGGTGATTAGTGCTATCGGTGTGGTGCGCACTATGAGGGATGAAGGCAGCAGATATACGCATATCTGCTCCGCCCGGCGAACGCAGATTGAACTGGTCCGAGGCTTCCCACACGTTGCGAATGTGGATGTCACTCACGAAACAAACAGGCGCAAGTGTGTCATTGTATATTTCCTCATACTCTCGAAGTTGAAAGTTATATCATTTCCTCGTGACGGACGGTATGGGACATGGTCGACCTGTAATGTGCGAGTACTTTCATACTGAGAATTATGCTTCACTATGTAGGCTTTTCGACATTTTTCGGGAAATGATGGGCGATCACATTGCGGTGAAAACATTCGTTATGGATAGCATGGCCGCGCAAATGAGGGCAGCCCATGTGGTTTTCGGCTGCGACATCCTATTGTGTTACTTTCATGTACGTGATGTCGTACGTAAGCATGTAAGTGAGTAAAATTTGTCCGTCATATTTGTTAAATGACAAACTCTTTTCGCAGTCGTTTTATCCTCCACCGAATGGTTACGGCAGACAATGAGGAAGAGTAAGCTGCACTCCTACACTGTTTACCGTAGATTTGAGCGTGAGTTGTATGTCGTCGGCCGAACTGACAAGAAGTTTCAGAATTATTTGTTGTGTAATTGGCCGTACGTCAAGCCAAAGTAGACCATCCGTGCACAAAGCGATGTTGTCCACTTTGGCAATCGAACGAATGATGGGCTTGAGAACGCAACCGGACGGTTGAAGAAGAGGACGCACCCAAGAGACTTCCTAGCCGTTGCCATTCAGAAAATATGGACTCACAGTGAGTGGCTGCTGCGAGAGTGCGAAACACAAACGACCTATGGGTGCGATTGTCGTGAGGTTTTGGATGTCGACTGGTACGTGGAGGACATTCTTCACGGAATGACCACGTTCGCAAGTCGTCTTGCCCAAACTCATCTGAAAGGACTGACTCCACGACTCCCTTTCGAAACGGTAGCTGAATACAAAGTAAGCGCTTCTCTAGTAATCACCTTGAACATTGCAGTTTCGTGTGCAACAAGACGGTGACGCTTCCGTCGTGGATAGCGTAGAGGGCACATGTGAATGTACTTTTTACTGTACAATATGGCTGCCATGCATACACATTCTGTCGGTGTTTCGAAAACCTTTTTACTCTTACGGCAGTGACTTTGTAGCTTTCATTCCCCTTTGCAGGGATCATGTCCTCATTCATGAGCAGTGGTTTGCAGAATACAACTTGCCAATTCGACGGTTGGTAGGACCGCAGCTTCGGCCGCTCACTGCAGCCAATTTCAACCGTCAATATAAAGCCCTTCATCATGTACTTGAAAAACTGCATGTCTGCAACAGCCACACGGTAGTGACTTGCTTCAACACCCTCATTGCTTTTGTCAGAAAGATGGTGGAACGTGGTAAGCAGGCATACCTTTATACGACTTCCCCATGGGCTCAGCTACAAGCGGTATTCTACCGAGTTAGGAAAAGAAGCGCAAAACAGGATCGCCATGTGGACACTGCGGTGACCCCGTGCAGATGGACAGCTATTGCCATGAGGCCGGTCAGCTGATTTTTCTCTCCAATTGTATCCAAATGGCAAGCATAAACGAGTGTCCATTCTGTGACAAGTAGCTTCAACCTCAATCACCTGGTAAGTGCACGTTTCGAATCCTTATTTTCGTCAGTTCCCTCTACTTCAGCCGTTGTTTGCACTTCACCAGTGATTATGGGAAGCAAGTCTCGCACATCGCCCACAACAGATGTCGACTTGGATCAGTCTGCTGACAGTGTACCGGTTGCACACGGGCCGAAGAAAGCGCGAACAAACATCACCTGGAACGATTATTCTTTTGATATAGTTGAAGAAAGTAAGTACCTTCCAATATGCGTACACAGATTTCTTGCAGATATAATATGTGATGAACGACATGTTGATGAATACTTCATCTGATACACGGTTTCAATCATCCGGGAGGACACTCATAATTCAAGAAAACCGAAGGCTACATTCTGTGCTGAAAAATAGCGGAGGCATTTTGTACATTTATCCACAATTATCAAATACATAATTCAAGATTCTATCCTCACGTTATTATTCCCAGTGACTTCACTCGTCAACCTATGTGTTTGGCATAACTCGTTGTGAGATGTTCGTTGTGTATGGTGTCAGTATGTTCGTTTCTGTTGGATTTTGTCTTTACAGCATTATCTCTTTGTGAATGTGCCGAATGTCTTGGGTTGTGACTGTCGAACCTGTTCTGGATGGTTGGTGCTGCAGCGTATGTGTGCGTGTGCGTCACGTGCTGCCATGTGATACAGGCTTTTGAGCCAAAGGCTTTGGTTGAGGGCCCTAATCGCTCTCCTGTCTAGATCTGGGCGTTCTGGCAGTATCCTAAATCCATAAAAACCAAGATGTTACAACATAAACCAAATATCATATGCACTTGCCGTCGCTCAGGATAAACCGGGTCGCTCTATCTGCCACACATTACAAGGTGGATAGGCGAAAATATGCTATTGCCAAGCGCTCACTCTCATACTGTCCCCCCAACATGAATCCCCGAGCAGATAATGCTCACTCAAGTTTCAGTAACCCAAAGAGCAACTTGAAGTAGGCCCGGGGACGCAAGTCTCTCCGTGTTGGAGCATGGAATTTGCGCACGCTCCTGGATCGATGCAGCTCTAGCGGACGGCCAAAACGGTGCACTGCGCTGGTCGCGATGGAACTGCGTTGATATGGAATCGACGCAGCAGCCTTGAGCGAGACAAGGCTTGTGGCCAAGGTAAGTTACAGGAAGCAGGTGCTGGGTACACCTTCTACTGGATAGGTTACCCGACAGACGGTGCTCGTGAGCATGGTGTTTGTTTCGCATCAATGCTTTGATGATAGGCGAACCGCACGGCATCAGCCCTCGAATGCTGTCTATGCGCCTGCGACTCGGTCGAGGTAAGTGTGCTACATTTGCTAGTGTTTATGGTTCGACTATGTGTCACACTGATGATACAAATGACTGGTCCTATGATCAACTGTCCGCCACAATCCGGTCGGTGCCTGTGACTGATCGACTGTTTATTCTGGGTGACTTGAACGCTCGGGTCGGTTGCGACTTAGTTGTCTGGCCGAGAGTCCTCGGACTCTACGGCACTGGTTTAGTCAACGAGAACGGTGATCGTCTGCTCCATCTGTGTGTTACTCACGAGCTGGCTATCACGAACACCCGATTCCAGCTGGATGCGAGCGATATCACGACGTGGACCCATCCACGAAGTGGCCATCACCACTTGCCTGACTACGTGATTGTGCGACAGCGCGATATTCGTGAAGTGCGTATCACACGAGTGATGCGCGGCGCTGAATGTAGCACCGATCATAGACTGGTCAGGACTAAGTTATTTAACCATCTACGCAAGTCTGTTCATTGTAGATTTTTCGGACTACAGCAGAAGCTAGATATCAAACGACTGGAAAACTGCGAGACGAAGACTGCTTTTCAATGTGCAGTTGCCGCCCGTCTGCAAGACGTTCCTATATCCACTACCCCTGAAGGTATGCGACATTTCATCAAAGAACGGATCACGACGGCAGCCACCAAGATGGTTAGTGTCAAACGCCAGAAACGTCCGGACTGGTTCGACGACAACAATGCGGTTATCGCCGAACTGGTACGAGAGAAGAATACCACGTTTACTGCCTCCACAGTGAACCCGAGAAATGGAGCAAAGAAGGCGACGTTCCGAGGTATTCGCCGTCAACTGGCCGAGAGTGCTCGCGGAATCAAGGACAACTGGTGGATGAAACAGGGCGAGTGGATGCAGGGCTTCGCAGATCGCCGACAACATAAGGAGTTCTACGATTCGCTCAAAGCGATCTTAGGTCTATCTATCCAGTCTACTAAAGCACTGATAGATGTAGACACCGGATGTTCGTGTACCCAGCCAGTGGACATCATGAAAGTCTGGTGCAAACACTTTGGTAGCCTACTGAAATGTGCTACTACCATTGATTGGGTGACCGTGAACAGCCTACCACAACAGACCATCAAGCCTTCACTTGCTCTCACTCCTGACTTATTAGAATTGCAGAGAGCGATTGATCAACTTCGCAACGGGCAGGCTGCAGGTGAAGATGGAGTACCGGGCGAAATCCTGAAGGATGGCGGACCGGCGATGGAACGTGCACTGCTCCAGCTGGTTCACTCCATCTAGAAGCACGAGGTGATGCCGCAAGATTTCAAGGATGCTGTGATAGTACCTTTGTTTAAATTTAAGAGTATTAGACAATGCTCCGACAGCTATCGAGGCATCAGTCTGCCGAGCTGCGCAGGCAAGGTACATGCCAGAATTCTTCTGAACCGGCTGAATACGGATGTCTTAGAGGTCAATGTTCCTGAGGAGCAATGCGGATTCTGGGCGAATCAGAGCAAGATCGACCTGGTGTTCGCTGCTCGACAGCTTCAAGAGAGGTGCCGGGAACGCAGTCAGCTCCTGTATGCCCTCTTCGTCGACTTCACCAAGACGTTCGATTCCGTAAGCCGCAAGACGCTATGGACGGTGCTTTGCAAGTTTGGATGTCCAGGTAAGTTCATCAATTCGATTAGGTTGTTGCATGTTGGCATGAGGGCAAAGGTGCAATCATGTGGATCCATCTCTGATGATCTTGACATTGTCACTGGCGTGAAGCAGGGTTGTGTCCTGACTCCATCCCTATTTAGTTTTTATTTGACTGCCATGCTAACAGTTGCTCTTCAAGATTTTGAAAAGGACTGTGTCGAGGTAAAGTACCGGACGAATGGGCGCCTTCTGAATATTCGATGTTTCGACGCCCCAACCCAGCTACAGACCTCGATGATGCGCATGTTCCTGTTCGCATATGATGGCGCATTGTTCGTAAACAGTGAGGATGAACTACAGCGATTGGGCACGAATTTCGCGACCACGGCATCCAAATTTGGACTGGGTGTCAACACAGGTAAGACATTTTCTTTCTTTCAGCCTTCTTCGGGCTGAGGTGTTGTCTGTACACCTTCACCCCAAATTCGCATCAATGGAACTGTTGTCGACAGCTGCACAGATTTCTGCTACTTGGGCAGTAATCTGTCCGCCGATCTGTCTGTGGACTGCGAGTTGAGAGCTCGTGTGGCAAAGGTTAGTACTGCTTTCGGACGTCTTGAAAGACGTGTGTGGAAGAATCGCAGCCTAAAGCCGAGCACTAAGCTCTTTATCTACTGCTCAATAGTGCTTTCTACACTGCTGTACGGCAGTGAAACGTGGACATTGTATCAACGGAAAGTGCGTTATCTGAGCCGCTTTCATTTGCATTGTCTAAGACGTATCGGGTATTCAGTGGTCGGACATGGTTCCGAACACTGAGGTACTGCGGCGAACGGACATGAATGGGATGGGAGCCTTGCTGATGTTGAATCAGCTTCGCTGGCTGGGTCACGTCCGTCGGATGGGGCGATGACTGTATCCCAAAACAGGTGCTGTATGGACAACTGAGATCAGGTAAGCGAAATCCTTATGGTCAAAAGCGGAGATATCAGGATACTGTGCAGGTAAGTCTATCACGTTGTAAAATTAATAGCAAATGTTGGGAAGACTTAACGTTGAACCGGACTGCCTTGAAGAATACGATTCAGACAGGCGTCCGCGAGTTCAACGAGCAGTTATTGCGCGGCCGAGAACGAAATCGCGCGGTGCGCAAAGGAACCGTCGATGCCATAGTTTGTGGTGACGTGACTATATGGCGTTGCGATGTGTGCGGCGGCGAATGCGCTGACCGTTTGGGATTAGTTTGTCATCAGCGTACTCATGGTGCACCGTCGGCGAAGGGACGAGTACGTTGGGCTCAGGTAGGTCATACAAATACATCCATTCCACTTTTGTTAATTGTTGCATCGACCAAGCCTATGGTCGTTGAACAACTAATCCATTCATCTTTTCAGAAATTTAAGTGCCTGTGGTCTCCTACCCACTCTTTTCTTGAGCTTTGTTGGTGGGTTGAATGATGAATGGGTTACCTGATCTTTTCGTAGTTCAACCTTGAGTTTTGTTTGTCAAACTTATCCTCTACGCGATTTCTGTGATAACATGCACTCGTATACTGAATTACTTCTTGTATTACATTTCACACATTATTCTTCCTAGTATAGATCTTATCATTGCAGTCTCTCTCTCTGTTTATTTTCCGAGAGATGAGGGTTGACTTTTTGTGCTGGCCACTCAATCGGCTAACCAGCATTGACCGACTGAACACAAAGGCCTTACTTACACACCTACCGGTCTTATTCCTTCGAGTTTACACCGGATACGTGGTGTGTGAGTGAAACCGCAAGTGGTACAGTGCAAGCCACTTGGGGTGATGGTTCGAAGCGCAAGCTAATCCGTTTCGGTTGCCGCCAACTAAGGTAGGATGAATGGATGGAGCAGTTATAAACGTTTTAAGATAGGACAAATGTACGGCCAAGTTATAAGTGTCTAAGCATGGAGTACGGATTGGCATAGTTGAAGTCAACTGGACAGAGCAGCTTTTAGGGTGAATGCACACGGCATAATTAGACGTTGGTCATAGGTTAAGGCAGCTGGACGGAACAGATACCAATGTCAGCGCAAGGCATATAAATCGGAATAACAAACGTGTGCAATAATGTCGACGTATACTACATAATTCACAACATTTTCATATGAGGCAAGGTGAACGACAGTTTTACCAATCACGTTTCCAGGATTTCGTTTACGCCGAATGACCTCCTGAAGTTGTGACTGGAACTGACGTTCGTTGACTGCATTTCGTCTTTTCCCAGGGAATACCACCATGAACGGTGTGAATGTTATGCTGTTCTTGAACGCCCAGTGTAGCAAAATTGTGAATGCTTCCTCCAGCATAAAACGGGTATTTCCAAATATGGAATATTTTTTAACGGAATAATGTCGCTTACACGGTTCACATTTCCACCGGTAGCCGTCTGCACACCTTGTGACCTAAATCGATTTCAGAAAAACGCATAACATTTAAAGGTAATTACCTTCCGATGGAATCCATGGCATCACATTCAGATGTTGAGTCCACTGCAGTTGCTACGACAACCCCATCAGCGCACACACCCGTCGATATGCCCCCATCAAGATCTCGATGTGCCATCTCAAGAGCTCCACGGCCGTCAGACCACGGGTCATCTATGTGGCCTGATGCTAATGACATATCAGCGCCAGGCGAGCACGCTACCCCAAGAAGGTATACTGTTCAACGTGTTTGTACTTCGTGTTTAAAATACGGAGTTGCAGTCACGTTGCTAAGAGTGTGTGCGGTGACGGAGCTGTCGTAGTAACTATGTAGTATGCGTTTACACTGGTAGCTATCCCGTCCAGTTGATCTAAAGTATGATCAACGTTGATAAGGTGAACACGAAAGAAATCAGAATAAACGTGCATTCAGATCGTTGGGAATAAGTTAGAACGATCTCTTTCAGTTCTGGCCAAAAAGGAGATGACATACTAGCAGCCGGCGAAAACAGACCAACAAACGTCGGAATCATAAACATCCATGATCCAAAGATAGAAGGGTTGTATCTGAAACGGCAGAAGTCGGACTCATTGTTTTCGTCTGATGAATAACGAGCATCAAAGTTGGTCACTATCTCCCAATAAATGAGCATTGACTCATGTACACACGTCAAGATACATTCAAGCATAGTCAGCAATCAATAAACAATACGCATGTGGTTAATGATAGGGTGGGACGTATTACCCATGTTTACACCATACAAAATGTAGGAACAACCACGTGATAATCTAGACCGGTTCCCACCAGAAATACTATCAGGGAAACAGACTGAATATATAATTCAGATGTGTAAAAACCTGTGTAACAACAACCGTGGCGACATAGCTTACACTAAGAATTACTGTGAACACAACATGGTCGAAGATTACAAATTCTACTATAACTCCAAAACCACGCAAAATTGAGCGTTTCTACAAGGTGGTAACATGTATTCCACCACGAAAATTACGATGGAAGCATTTTCAGAACGTAAAACCGATTAGGAAGGCCAACATTGAACTTATATCGAAAAAATGGTGGCACAATTTTTCCAACAAAAGTGCGAATATGGGCAATTTTTAGGTATAGCTGAGTTTTCTAAATGCAACACAATTATTATACTCGATGAAATCTATATATTTGTCCCGTAATATGCGTTTTAACATTTCATGGAAAATGTGAAGAATTCCTAAATTGCCTTAATGACTGTTTCCAACTCGTTTCGTCTTGGAGTACCATATCGGCGAACTACACAACTGCCTTCTTAGAATTCCTGCTATTGATTGTTCAGTTGATCAATTCGCAATTATCCGCCTTTCAGCTATCACAGTTAGCCAGTTTGTCTAGTCATCCATGAACCTGAAAGTGACCATAATGAAACAAACTGTATCACGTGGTTGCCGGATTTGTTGGAAAATTCTTCCCAGATTTCCCAATGCCTCAAGTTTTATCTTTAACCCCGTTGTATACGATTCCTTCATACTCATGTAATTTAACCAAATACACTCAGCTGTGCATATTGTTTTGCTGGTCTGGAGGTTAGTGTGTAATTTACTTGTTTCCACCCGTCGTGCATCGCACCAGACCTCCCCCTGCTGTTCTGTATGATTCATCAAAGAGATTTGTGAGGTGACTTCGTGCACTCATTCTGTATTGGTTGCTTGTCTTTAAGCAGTAGTGGTGTGCATATACGGCATTGCTATGCCTTTGATGCAAATTGTCACAGTTGATGTATGTAGCTGTTTATTTTGTAACTTCTATTGATCACCTAATAGTACCGTGAAATCTGTGTTCAAACCTTGTTTTGAATTTGCCGATGGTTTGGCTCTACCGTCAGTAATGTGCTTGATGTAAGTCGGATTCTCCTTTTCGCAATTACTAACACGTAAAATCTTAGCACCGGAACCAACGTAGATGTCCCCGTAATTTCTCTGAAGACTATCCATAAGACGGGTGCAAAAAGCAGTTTTGCTCATATCCAGCAACATGTGCGGCAGGGTAAAAAGTACTAGGTTTTTATATGGGGCATAGCAACCTGCAAACGTTTGTAAATCAGAAATCCGAAGGACAGTCACTAAAAGTAGTAGTTAAGGTCACTAAGCCACCAATGAACATAGCGAGACAAAGGCCGAACAGGTAAAGAAATGGCAAAGGTTACTTCTCGACTGTTCACGACATTTCCTCTCGTTCTGATTGCATAAAATCATTTTTTCGAGTAAGAGAGGGGTTTTGGACGGAAAAAGTGGATTTCTCAACAGTTAAAGAGTTGATATATACTTCTTTGGTTCTAAGAAAGCGTTTGGCTTTGTTACACATTGCTTACCATTACTGAAACTAGGAGGTCGTAAGATAGCCTTAGATATAAGTGAATATGGCAAAGCTTGACTTTGTGACAGGCGTCTTATGTGCAATTGGAGAGGGATAAGTCGATCGCAGCGTTCGGCATCAGTGAAGTTACTCTAGGGTCAGTTCTGTGTATTGAATCGTTCGTTCATGACCCAAGTTCACGCCGAGTTGCGCATAATGTGTTGATCCAACAAGTGCCTTTGTCAATATCCAACGACAAAGATGATCTACCCTCGAAACCGTCATTAAGAAGGCGTTCGTGAAAGCTGGATCCAATATGAAACTAATTAAATAAGTGTACATGAAAATTAAATCTCTCACCTCGAATGTGAAAAATTCCAAGAAATTGAACAAAGACTATGCCCGTGCACCAAGTTTGACAGCTAGGCACCGCTCAGTAATGAAGGACGATAAAACTGAACGGATCCCTCTCAAACAAATTGCCATTGGTTTGGTCGGAGCAAAACGACTGTTTGCTCATCGAGAAGTGATAAGAATTGTAAGATACTCCGAAAATTTGGAAGATGAATGCTGTAGTAGACAAGTGGGTACGCGCTATACCCTCGTCCACTAACAATTTAAAATGCCTTTCCTGAAGAGCAATCGGAACGTAGTCCCAACAGGCATTGAACTAGAGACGGCAGCGGGGTTTGGAAACAAACCGTATATTTCCAGCAATATTCGGAAATATGATAAGTAGTTAATTCTAGCCTAGTCTGGG
>JTDE01000065.1:189094-220902 GCA_014338405.1 Paragonimus skrjabini miyazakii | reverse complement strand
ATTCGCTGCGTGCAATTAGTTGCACGACTGAAGAAAGTGGCACTGAGTTCATATCAGGCCTCCTATTGCAGGCATACAAAGAGTCATGCGTACAAAACAAACAAGCAGGGAAACACGGTTGCAGCCGGGATCCTTAGAGAAGCCACACGGTCGCTGGTCACTACAATGCCTATTTCTGACGTTTAGAAATGCACAGGGCCAAAACTGAATGATAGTAAAGGAAACGGTTGCAGTACTCGGTGTATAAATGAAGATGATTAATACAGTTTATTTTTAAGGAAAATACCAAAACATAGTTTCACATTTCAACACTAATCAAACAACGCACAGCAATCTCATAGATGATGCAACAGACTTTGACAAAATCAACACTGAGCCCACAACTTTTTCCAATGTACACCAGTGGTTTAGCTAGCATACTTAATTGTGCTTGCTGCTTACACGCGTACGATGTGAAAATAACTGGTTGATCTGTGCAGACTTCCTTGAAGTATTATTAGGAGAAACCGTATTAGTGGATGGAAGAGTAGTAACTGCCACTGAATGTTGACAAGTATAGACAGCTATGGGAAGTTGGCACTGAAGTGGTATCTAGACGCATAGAAGAAGTTAGAGATAATGTTGATAAAAACGGGTGTGGAAAATCGGGGACTTGAGAACCCAAGTGAGTACCGACTTCGAAACCGCTAACTAGTGCGTAACGGCCGCCAGAAAGGTCAGCCGGGCGGTGTACTGAGTCAAGAGTACGGTTGTACCAAAATGATCAGAAGCGCTGATTCTTTCTTGTGGTGTGTTTGATTACACCCAGAACATTGCCTAGAGACGTAGAGCTTCCATTTTGCAAAAGACAAACAAGCACTATAGATAGTACTTGAATGAGTGGCACACCCAATTAAGTTGAAAAAGCTCAATAGATTTCACTCAAAAAAAACAGAAGGGAGGTGATTGAAATTTTGAAATGTTGAAGAGAGTGTCGAACATGGAGTGGCGCCCGTTTGATCCCAGTTGGCATTCAGCGATCCGAGTGCACGAGATGAAGGTTGTTAAGGACAGTACATGAACAAGTATTTGAGCCCAGTTTCTCCCATGTCGGATAATGAACTCCCGGAATAAACTATCTTCCGCAGTGGTGAAAGCCGCCACAGTGACCGATTTCAAGTAGTGGCTTGATGAATGTTAGCTGGTGACTGTCCTGGAATTGTTTAAGACTCTTCTGAGCTAGCAGGGTGTGATACTTTGTTCTTCCTTTTTTCCTTCTAGTATTAGCACATTACCTGCCTGTGTGTGGTCATGGGTCCGTATCAATACCTCGACTGTTTGCTCTAGTTTAATCTTCTTCTATCTGTTCTTTCTAACCAGTCTTCCCTCCCTATGTGTTCATTTGTTTATTTTATCTATTTCTCATTTTTAACGCAGGTCGCCCCCTGACGGTTGTGAGTCTGAATGATGTTTATGATGACATTCGATGAGCATGCCACATCAACGGAAAACTTCGCAAACGTGCATCGCGCCTTTGATGAGTTTCTGTTAATCAAACCGAATTATATCATTTGTCTTCTCTAAACGTTTTATTAAAGTGAGGCATAGGGAGCTGAAAATGCGGGGAACTGCGCAACCTTGGCCCTCGCCACAAGCCCAGTGAACCGAACTAGACAGTTCTCATTGGTATTAGCGCATAATTCCATATTGTGGAAAACTGAGATTTCAGAAGGTTTACAAGCTTTAAGGTTAAGTCGTACTTTTCACCACTGTGTAACTAACGATAGAAATCTCGAAATAACCGCGTCACTAAGCCATTGTATGCATTGCTGGCCATATCGATGTAGTTATCGAAAGTCACAGGAATATTCGCAAAATGTACGCCTTTCACCGTTCTCACAGACCTGGAGCAACCGCATTCTCCTTCAGTCAGTGAATGGACCGCGTGTGGGAATCAATCATCTCTCCCACAGCTATCGGTGAATCTACGAAAGTCGCAGACGCGAAATGCTACAAACTGTCGTGTCAGTTAAGTTGTCGTACTGTGAAACTGATTCTGAGGAGTTGACACGTCTGGGCGGATTGTCAGTTGTTTAAGCTAGAGGAGTACATGTAACGGTACGCTAACGCACGCACTGGACATCTCTTTTTCAACTCCGAATGCCGACTTTATAATCAGCAGCGGCTCATCAAGGGATTCTTTGTTGAATCGGAAGGTCTATTTTAGTTTGCGGTGGCAGACTGTAAGGTATGAGCGCCTCTCGTTTCTTTGTCTAGATAAGCAGCCTTCCCTGTTCAACGTCACCTCCTTTCTAGCTACTTGCCATCGGTACAAAATATTTCTGTTCTATAAACACCTAGAGCGACACAACCTTTTTTGTCAAGTGGCGCTTGCGGCATGCAGGCTAGACCTCGCGTTGTTAACCTGGCCTTTGAAGCGAACCGTATAATGCAAGGTTGGGCAAATCGGTTGCTCGCAAATACCGCCTACTATTTTGACCGTATGGTTCTTCGGACAATCCCTCCTTAAAATGACCTTGACGCCCTCGCCTTTCGTACGCGAGTTTCGACCAGTCGGATCCTCGTTACATCACATTACTATGCAATGGTTTCAACCAAAAGCAACTCAAGATAAGAATTTTCATCTGGCCATAATTTCCGCGAAAAAATAGGTTACTTCTTGAAGGTGGCCACTGGCATGCAGCCGGGGCCAGTCGAGACCTTCAAGCTGCACTATACGAATTTCGACTACTAGCTCCGACTGTATTTTTTACAGGCTCGCGTGTGACCACTTATTTGCCCTCTTCACCGTGCACCTAATTTACCAATCAGTTCAGCTCAGTACGATTAACAGAATTTGGCTAGTAGCCAAGTGATGTCCTGTTTCTTGCGCTAGCAGGCCCCGGAACCCTCACCCTGCTGCAATAAATATTGATTCAGTACCGCATGTGACAGTGTAAGACACACAGATTATCGATTAAGAGGACCGCAAGAATATTAGTGGTTAATGACTGCACAAGCACTATCTTGCAAGTTACGGAAACCAGCGAGCATCGGCGCCATAAATGAAGGGAGGTAGCATTAGAGTGACCTTTAGCGAACGTGGTACGCTCGATTCAGTAGGCATTATCAAGGTCAGTGCTAACGGTAGAGCCAAACCATCGGCAAATTCAAAACAAGGTTTGAACACAGATTTCACGGTACTATTAGGTGATCAATAGAAGTTACAAAATAAACAGCTACATACATCAACTGTGACAATTTGTATCAAAGGCATAGCAATGCCGTATATGCACACCACTACTGCTTAAAGACAAGCAACCAATACAGAATGAGTGCACGAAGTCACCTCACAAATCTCTTTGATGAATCATACAGAACAGCAGGGGGAGGTCTGGTGCGATGCACGACGGGTGGAAACAAGTAAATTACACACTAACCTCCAGACCAGCAAAACAATATGCACAGCTGAGTGTATTTGGTTAAATTACATGAGTATGAAGGAATCGTATACAACGGGGTTAAAGATAAAACTTGAGGCATTGGGAAATCTGGGAAGAATTTTCCAACAAATCCGGCAACCACGTGATACAGTTTGTTTCATTATGGTCACTTTCAGGTTCATGGATGACTAGACAAACTGGCTAACTGTGATAGCTGAAAGGCGGATAATTGCGAACTGATCAACTGAACAATCAATAACAGACCATTAAGAATAATGTCTGGGAATAACGATGAGGGCAAAAGGAATAATTCGAATAAGACCAAAATTGCCATGTAAGGTGTATGCACAAGCTACATTCTCTCAATTCTCTTCATTTACACACACGAAACGATAACTGAAAGATTATAATATTGAGTGCATACGGACAAAATGGTGGTACCAATCCAACAACCACAGCGTGATGTGTGATATGTTGGAACGAATTATCGCTCATACACACGTCCCCCATGATAATTTTAACTTTTGTCAAATTCATTAGGGGAAATGTTGTTTCAAAATTGAGAACCATGAGAAATAAGCGAGCAGTGAAAAACGAGAAGGATTTCCATTTTGTTCATGTCGGGTTCCATTTGCACAGGACGAAGTGACTGTTGCCAATTGGGTGTCCAGAATATTTGCACCGGAATGCCAGGGAAGAGCACTCAAAACTGCGACTGGTTCGATTGAAAGGAATTTACGGATTTCTCGGTTTCCCGTTTTCGATTTTAAACCCGTCTTAATTACCAAGTATGCTATGTGGGCAAGAGAAAACAAGGAACTATGTGTATCTAGGTCGCTGCGACGCCCAGATTTAGAGGTACTGTCAACCAGTGTTTGAAGCATTCGATCAAAGTTGGCAATTTTTGCAACCAACACCACCTCAGGAAATAGTCCGCCCCAGTTATTTACCACTCCGCACAAGAAAAGCCGACTTGACGATTGGTTTCGGCCTTTTCTTTCACGACCTTTAATTCACGTTTTCTTAGTGATGTATTTCCGCTGCGAGCAAACAGTTTCCTTCTGACTTCAATCAGCCCATTTACGATCCTGAATATTCCTATTAACTCTCCTCTCCTTCGTCTTCTTTCGAAAGATAAGTGATTTAAGCGTCTTAGCCCGTCGGAGTAATCTATTCCATACAGTTCTACAGAAGATGTAAACCGATGTTTACCCCTTCTAGTACTCTGGTATACGTAACTGAATAATAACGTCGGGCCTGCATACAAAACTCAAGATATGGTCTCACGTAAACTTTGTTCGTAGGTACGAGACCGGTTTGTTCACTTGAGGCTACCTTGTGAAGCGGCTACGATATTGTCAAGTTGTCTTATGATTGCAGAATGAATGTCATCTCGCAAACTACCTTCAAATCGTTTAGTGTAGTTAATTGACTACGCACACGTTCGGCTGTGACTACCGCTTCTTCCACCACTGATGAATGAGGTGAAATCTCAGCGTAGGGTGATCCACCACCATCACCTGTGTGCACCTTCCCAAAAATCGAGCCGATACTTGGGCCTTCTCTTCACTAGTGGATAAACCCAGCTGCTCGTTACAGGTACATTCAACAGCTACCCAGATGGAGGCTTCGGAGATGACAAGTATAATATGCCCTTGGGTTTTGTTTGACTCACTAAGCCAGGTTCTTTTTGTATGCTACTCGTCACTCCTAGTGACCCCGGACATCAGCGTCCTTCGCTGGTTTGTACTTCCAGACAACGTCTATATCTGTCCAAATGTTTTAATCTCCCTTACGCTTTGCACAATATGTTCTGGACCCTGCTTGCCCTGCGCTTCCGCCAGGGTAATCCAGCAGCACTCATACTAGCACGCTAATGGACCATCCACTCAAAGCATAGGTACAAAAAAACCAGTTGAGCTGGCGCCATGACTTCGTCCTACAACGAAATTGCATCGTGTTCGACGTTCTTCTCGGCGACGTCTGCTAGTTCTTTTTTTGGCTTTCCTGATAAACCTTTGTTGACCCAGTTCAAATGTCAAACTTATTTCTTACAATTTAGTTTCACTGCCGCCTTGCGAGTGTACGTATGGGGATACAGAATCCTTGAAAGCTTCTGTAGTCAATTTGGTAGTCCACTGAGATATATATGTGCCGCTCGGTGTTCATCGGTGGCGTAGGTAAATACCAGCGTAAACTAATCGGGGAATCCTGTTTGGGCAGTTAATTGACCGCATCATTTGGTGGATTCCATGTGATGCAGGTGGTTGGTTAAGTAACTAAGTACAAGTGTGAAATTTATGAGCTTCCAGCGTAGCTTCGTGGCTCAGCTGGAAGAGTATTTGCCGCATTTGGGTATGGTGTTTCTATTGCATGTTTCAATCCGACGGAAGTCCAGACTTTTAGTAATTGGGTTTCTTCTAAATTATCAAGTATACCAAACTACTTACTGGAAATTAAGAACCGTCTGACGCAAGGCATTGACAAACTTGTGCACATGAAACATAAGTTTTGAGGCCATCTCCAGTTAGACGGCGCTAATCACGTTCGCCTCCATGACAACGTGGCGCGCAATAAACGCAACATGGGTAGTAGGCGTAACTACATTAGCTTTCGTTGTGGCTTGGCGGTCTACTCAAATACATACCTAAAAGCACCTTTCTCTCACCAATCCAGTTTATCACATTTTGGAATAAGCACGACAAATATCGCCGCTCCAAAAGGTTTATCTGAATTCAACACCTAGACAGTCAAACCAATTGCTACCCAATTAAAGCAACATTCCCAAGTTGTCAAGATTCGCCTCAGCTTCCCCCATTACCAAAATCCAAACTCCTGGGTTAACCCCAGAACTTTCGGATGTTTCCGACTGTCATGCTTTGGAAACTCACGCAACCAAAAGTCCATAGGATACCGGACCTAGACAGTCTCCCACCCGGAGTCTACGGACTATCTGGCAGTCCCACTGTACTTGTCCTTCAACCACTCGCCAATAGAGGGTAGGGTATCTGTGGAATGGAAGTGGTCACATGATACTCGTTCGCAAAGGCGAGGAATGAGACAAATCTGCAGACTTTCTTCCCATTGCGTTATTCACGACAATCTCTAAAATCCCAGAAATTTTAGTAGAAGACAAAATCCGACACTATTTACAGGTACATAGTTTTTCATTCCCTCACCAACACTGATCCCGCCCAGGCTGCTTGCATACTATTACTATTTGCCCGCGATCTCCGAACAAAGGCAGCCAATCCTAGTGAGCGTGTAGATATCGCGTACTTAACTTTCGCGAGGATATTCGATAGGGTAGACAGTCAAATTCTTCTAGCTAAACCCGTATCCTGTGAAAACACTGAGGGCTACTAAACTGTCTGACGGGATAACTGTCCGGCAGATCATAGCGAGTACTCCAGCGTTTACGCAGCACCTAGTGGTGTTCCACAAGGTTGAATGCTGGATCCCTTACCATTCCTCATATTGAACGACGTCAATCTCGATATGCAATGTGAATGCTTGACAATGATGAAATCTATGAAAGTTTGGTATGTACTCGCTTCAATAAATAGAGTTCCACTCTAGCCCGACCGTGACTAATCCTATGCATGATCGGCGGAAAACTACCTGTCATTCGAACAAAGTGAATGCATGGTTCTACACGCCGGTTAAAGTACCACAGGAAGGTATTACGTAACCAGAAACCCTTCTTCTGTCCGTATCGCTACATTACGATCTCGGAACAATGATGTGAGAATACCAAGAGGTGTCCCACAAAATATCTACTCTGGCGCGTGGAGCCAACTGTGAAATGCGCCTAGACCATAGTAACTCAGGTGGGCTGCACCAAACTCACGTCTCCAATCAGCTTATGAACTAGGGATGTCTCACGTACAGATGTAAGTACACGCCCGATCACCCCACCCATACTATGACATCAAGCTGCTTCACACAAGTCCAAAGGCGGGTCATCAGACGAATTGCAGTATTGTTGGGACTGCTGTATACCATGGGTCTTAAGCAGCCGAACATGTTCAACCTTGGGCACCATCGTCTTTTAGGTGACATGATATCGACCAACAAGATTGTTCTCAAGCCACTTTATCCCTGAACTCGACTGCTACAACCCAGTGGCAAGGTTGGTTTCAGGGGAGACTCCTTAAGGCTTGATATATAAAGCAGCAATTGTATTGTAGGTGCAACTCCTATGCATGCTTCCCGTTATTAGAACACTTTCTGAGGACGTTCTCACGGGGGACTTCCTGGAACCATACCGGCACGTGTTTGACAGAAGCTACACCGAAGTAGAATCTACAGTTTATCACCGCTGGAAGTGTTGAAATAACTAACTAACAATGAACAAAATACTTAACGATGTACACGTACCTCCTGTGGAAACGCACGTAGGCAGTTTCACTTCATCCATCTTCACTCCTTTCTTTCTCCCGTAAGCTGGGCAGTAAGTGCGCTCCATGTATGTTTGTTGGTGTAGTTATGCCAGTTCTGTAAGCTTTTTGCAGCCATGAATTTTGTGGACCACTTTGGCTGTTACTTCTTTCATCACGCAGACCTTGGATATCCAAGTACATTAGCCGGTATTGCATTACTTCGACCTCTATCTGCGCCTTGAGCAACGCGTTACCGACCACCAAAATACCACTGTCTCTACTTCGCACCTTACGACGAGCATCTGAATTCCTGTCCACAAGACCGAAATGCGGGTTATCTAAGGGTCAAGAACCCCTGACTCGGCAATCAGCCCATAAAATCCAGTAAAATACTGCTCACTGCTACCGCCACAAACTCATCAATTCACTGATTCATCATGCTCAAGAGAAGGTTTCTCAAGTGCTGGCTATTACCCTCCCGGACATGTTGTGAAAAACTATCTGGTGTAGCGGCCCTATCTGTTTATTGCCAACTATGTTGGAGTTGCGACTGCCACTTGTACCTTTTTTGTCTCTAACTTTAGTATGCGCTTAGACGAGTAAAGATACCGATAACTACCCCACGTATTTGAACGAACGACGCACGCTGCGCGCTCACCTGTCGTTCCACCGTGTTATCTTTTCGTCTTGTTGATCGCTCTCTACCACATCGACTTCGCGTGTCGACAATATACTCCTTGTTTACCCGTTGCGTTATTCTTGGCTGGCTGTCTTTGTTTCGCTTGATTCTACTCTGGTATCTTAATATTATTCGTTAATGGCCTAGGTCAGCGGAATTTTGACGACGTTATTATTACTACAATATATAGGCACCTCACTGGATACATGGTCATACTTCACCTAAACCGCTAATCATACTGTGCGGAATAATGTGTGCCAGTATGCAAAATGTTAAACATCTGCTGTTCTCAGTTTACATTTTTTCGTTGGGAGGTACAAAATGGAATGTAACTGAGGTTGTTATGAATGGGCTAGGTTCTGATAATACTAGTGGTTTGAATTGCTCGACAGTGCTTATGTGGCAACTGTAATGGTGGACGCTGGCAGGCGCTAGAAACTAAGTGGTTCATATCACAGACCGCTTCCTCTCGGAAACAGAACCGAAACGAAACAAAATGTGGTATTCAGTCACTATTGTTTACCTATTGGCTGTCTTTTTCTTACCAAACTCCCAAGATTGAAGTTATCTTGGCAGGCGCAAAGCTTCTCTACCAGGCTGGAAGATCATATGCTTGATGCGATGTTGGCCATGTGCGATGGCTCTAGATGGTTCTAGTCCAGCTATTTGTCCTTGATACACCGTGTTTCAAAGCGTTCTAAATAATCTTCGATTTCCGTCGACGAATTATGGATATTGGGAGTTTCAGGGGGTTAGGAACCCATCATAAGAAGTTGCAGAAGTCCGCGACGTCAATTGAGATGGTTCCAGGAATACAGAAGTGAAGTAATTGACTTAGATCAACTCCAGGGCTAGTTTTAGCGCAGTAGTAATAACGATGTAACTGAACAAATCAGGCATTTATCTGGAGCCAAATTGTACAGCTTATTATCTACAATGTAATAAAACAACGTGATGAGAATTAGATTTAGCAACAATCAGCATATCCTGTATTGCGTTGGTTAGCACTGACATGTAAACTGTTGATCCATCTAAGGCGGTTTGTTTGCTCCGCTCAGTTATTGACTTGAATGGAAGCATTCATTTTGTCAGATTGTTGCAAACTGCGATGAGAAAATAGGGTACAAGTCCAATAAAGTGAATCATTATCACAGAAGCAACCACATCATGTGACAGAAACCAAACTTGGTTGAACTGAAAAGAAAATTTTCGTAAATTTCCCGCCGGTACAAAATTAGGTTATCGACTCGCTAGATAGTTAATAAAACATGCATATTAACAAAAACAACTCTAATACGGGTTAATATATTAAATATAACAATTTTCACGGTGATGTTCAATATTCTTCTTGTTGTTCCTTTCCAGCTTTAACTTTTGTTTTATTCAATCAACGTTTCACGTTTCATCGACTTATTGACCCAACTTACTATAACAGCGCCTTGGTCGTTCTTCTCGCGTCTTCGTCGACATGGGTGCCTCGAAAGCGGTGAGTCCGGTTGCGTCTTTTCACCGAATATATTGATTATTTTTCATCATATTTTGCACGATATACATGTTTGCGTCGGGCTAATTCCCTTACTATACCTTTTACAATCATTTCCTGTATTGCGTTAGCGCGGGGATAACTACAGGATTGCTACTTCTGGCAAAAAGGATAAAAAAGCACTCAAACAAGATGATTTGGACGATCTTAAACAGGAATTGGATATGGATGAGCATCGGATTTCCCTGGATGAGTTATATTTGCGCCTGTCCTCTGACCCAGTAAATGGTTTGACCGCAGATCAAGCGAAGTAGGTTGTGGTGAAAATTGCATTTAAATAATCAGATTGAGACTGGATCGTGATGGACCTAATGCTCTCACACCTCCGAAAACAACTCCTGAATGGGTGAAATTTTGCAAGCAACTTTTCGGTGGGTTTTCCCTGCTACTCTGGGTGGGCGCTATCCTGTGCTTTATTGCATTTTCAATCGAAAGCAGTGCGTATGAAGATCCTCCAAAGGACAATGTAAGTCGAATTTTTTTCTGTATATCATTTATGGTGTTCTAAAACTGTTTGTATAACTCTGACTAAATTAATTTAATCGCACAATTGTGTGACGCGTCGTATGAATGTTATTTATTAGTATTTGTGGTTGTAACGATGGGCCGTCTTACTCGCGTGTTTAATATTATGTGGAAAATATACATGTCAGGTCCACCAGAAACATAAACTGTTGCGAAATCTGCTTTTGTCCGGTCATAATCACCATTACCTGCAATGGAGAAAGTAGGAGTTGAAGTGCCCCAGTCTTGAAGCAACATTATGTAGGTGCAAAGCGCATTCCATACAACCCAGCTCGGTCGCTCAACCTGTCCAACATGGTCTGCATGTTTTCGGCAGAAGGGTTAAGTAAGACAATGTCGTCCGCGTACTCCAGATCGGTCAATCTAGCGCCAGGATGGAGCAACCTGCTGGTCCGAATCCAGGTGGTTGCTCCAAAATGCACGACAGTCGTTAACAGAATGATGCCACCTGTAACTCACTGTGTCCACAACGGAAAAGCACACGGAGGTCTCCAAGTAACACAGTGCTTCCTGTGTTGGAATGTGGTGCTTGAAATATATAGACCGTGGGATGCGCACAGCTGTCGTAGTCTTTCGCCATTATCAGTGCGTTGTGCCCGAACACCAAACATACCCCCAAGCCGCTTCTTATCCGGAGAAGGATGACCAAGCTGAGCATCAAGATCGCCAAACTGCGTCATCTGTGGCGTCGGAAAGACGTCCGGTTGTCGCTGAAAGGAGGGGTATACAATGTCCGTGTGCGTTCCATCTTGCTTTGTGGTTCGGAAACGTGGCCTGTTCACAAAGAAGATATCAGCAGGCTTGCTGTGTTTGACCACCGTTGTCTCCGCTAATTGGTCCATATAAAGTGGACTGATCGCGTGAGCAATATGGCAGTTCGCCGGCGCGTATTCCGGAACGCTCGGGATGCGCGATCAGTCGGTCAAATAATCACGGTACACAGCTTGCGATGGTTGGGTCACGTACTCCGTATGTCATCTAATCGTTTACCGTACCGGGCATTATATACTGAGGCCACCAGCAGTTGGGTAAAACCGCGTGGTGGTCAACCAACAACGTGGTCACGAAATATGAAGACCCTGACTGTTCCACTGAGCAAAGTGGGTAAGTGTCGCTTGCCTGACTGGGGTCCTCGTGATTACTCAAACCGCTGGTTAGAGACGCTATCCGAGATGGCGATGTGTCTCAGTCAATGGCGTACCTGTATCCATACAAATTCTAGTTTTTCCGCTTAGTCTTTTTTTATTGATTTTAAACCTTTTTAGTAACGTTTTCTATTAGGATATTCCGCGTCATTGTTGAGATGAGCGGCGGCCCAAGCCATAATGCCTTTTGATCAGGCTCATGGCTGTTATGGTTATGATGATAATCATCATTTCGGCGGTAACTCCTTCAAAAAGCCATGTCGTCAGGATTGTTCCAATAGGGTTAATAGGCATTCACTTACTCACATTCGCCTTTAGTCAGCTGCCGTTTGCTGTACGCCGAAGAGTACGCATGTTGTACGTTTGTGTGTTAATGAGTGGGCTTTATTTTCTGATTATAAGATGTCTTCATTTTCCTCCAGTCCGTTTTCCTCAAACAGTTTTGCTGTCTGTATGTCATTCCTTCTTAATTATACAACATTGTCGGACGTATACAAGTTTTTTAGACTCCTTTGACCTTCCAGATTCTTGTAAATCATGAATGTGATTGGCCATTCATTTTGATACTAGCTTGATATGCACGTTTATATTCTACAATAGATCCATGAACTCATTTGTCTAACCGAACGATCTTGTCATTTTAACCAGGGGGGTTTGTGCTCCAGTTCTTGAGTGTTGTGAGGTTTCGTCATATGCACATGAGGTTCAGTCTAGTTTCAGTCCGTTTACTGTAGCTCGTTTGAGTATTGTCCTGATTTTCCAGAATATAACACCATCACCTTTGCCGCTCCAAATTCTGTGATGTGACTTACTCTGCTCAAACACCTTTTTCTGGTAACGGTTATATCAGTCGCCGTCGTAGACAGCGACACCTCAGTGGTCTACACTGATGCTTAGTTGCTATACAGTTTTGGAGGCAAGAATAATCCCCAATAACGTAAAGAGAAAGATTATGTCCTTATCACTAAAGCCACTGGCTCAGATAGACATTCGGCATCAGTGTGTACGCATTTTTAAAAAAGCAAGGCTCCAAATGATATTGGTGCATCTCTTGCGAGACAGCTTCTCCATGACTTTAACCGTTGTTTCGTTTATTGCACTTACCTCGTAGACAACTCAGCCAAACAACACAACATTCACTCCGATGAGGAAGATTAAACACCATCCGTATCTTTTACGACCACTGACGACTCTGGCCTTGGATGGCAGCTCAAGCAACAGCGATCACTTCATAGATAACTCGTTTTATTTATCTTAGTCTTACTCTTTATGCCAATTGGCGGTGACATCGTCAAATGGTGTTCAATGTAGCAGATTTATTCAACACCTGGCTCAACCAACTACGTGCGTTTGTCAAATAGTTAGTGATCGAGCTCTACCATTCGGCCTGATTCAAACGTCGTCGTCGTTCATCTGTCGGCCTCGTCCAACGCGAGCGATTGAACGTGGACGTTAACGTCAGTACTTAAAGACGGTTTACATTCTCAACTCTTAGCAGCAACATTTCACAGCCGTAGATTAGTTATCACTTAACGCAGTTTTTTCCCGAAACGCGGTTTACTTTAGTTGGTCTTTAGTTGCTTATTCGCATGGCTGCCTTGATTTGTACTATAAATCAAGGAGGTTGATTTCGGAAACTAATTTGCGATGCTATTTTTGAATCGTTTCGTTTTCTGATATACCTTGAAGGCAGTCTAATAAATCACACCGTTCACCGTATGTACTGTTATCTTCAAATGATTTGTGTCCTCTTTATTCCTCAATTGCTCGATCGATAGTTTTCTATTATAAAGAAATAGTTCTGTTCTTTTCATACGTAGTTACTGAATACCGACACACTGTACTGCCTCCGAATAAGATCCAAAAGGACGCATGATGTTTACAGGCGCGATAGATTTGAATACCTTCGCAGTGTGACTCGTCTTTAGATATATATCAAGGTCTCTCTTTTGTCATCTTCTTAAACACGTCTGTCTGACCGCCCCTTTCACACCTCATGGTCTTCCAAGGGCAAAATGTCTATTTGCATAATCGATTATTTTTGTATGTTTGAATGATTCGCATTTGGATCATTCGACGTTTCTTGTTTTTTCCTCCTTGTCCTAAGTATTATTCATCAATAGCGCGTTCTAGTTTACTTGATTTGTTTAGACTGGTCTTCTTTCTCATCGAAAAAGTCTTGTAGCTCCTCCGTAAGCTTCAATTATTCAAGATGGTTTAATTGACTTCTGTTCCAGAGTGAGAAGTTTGCTGTCCGGACTCTTATCAAACAAGTTTCCTGGTAATTCTTGGATTCGATTTAACCTAACAACATATTGGTTATAAAATGTGTAATTGTGTAAATAGAACTTGTACTTATTGTTCAAAAATTCCGGTCACTCTTCCAAAACCAAACTTTCACCACTACACCAGTTTCTAGATGTGTTTTTCTCTTTTACGGGACAATCTCGCCAAGAAAATTTGTGGTGTCCATTTTCTAAAACTACGTTTTGACACAGCTGTTGTCATTTATTCTGTAGCCTTGCACTGCATAATGTCTCATCAGTTACCTTGGTAAGGTCTGTGAAGGCTTGAGGCATGCAATCCTTCTTAAGTTCTCTTAAACGTTTTAAATAATTTTTACGTGCCTTCACTTTTGCCGAATTTTTGTCACAGCTCTATCTCGGTATTGTACTGGCGGCTGTCGTATTTATTACTGGATGTTTTTCCTACTATCAAGAGGCAAAGTCTTCCCGAATTATGGAATCCTTCAAGAAAATGATACCTCAAGTAAGACTGTTGCCGTCGTTTCTACCGTCCCATCTTTTGCATCGAGTGTTTTTGTGTAAATGATATGACGAGGGCGCAAATCCTCATTCACATTACACTGAAATGTATCCAATGAGGTGGTTTTTCATTTATTAGTTGATCACACACGGTTTACTCTTCGATTCTATGGATGTATTCATCTGAGAAAGATTCCTTCCGAACAGTTTTTAACTTTAATTTGATTACATGTAGCCGAGCAGCATGCTTCACCATGCGTGGAAATTCAGTTTCCAAGCGGTATCGTTAGCACGCATCAATTGTGCTGATCCTCGCAAAACCTATCGAACTTCGTTATGACGAAAATATCATCAGGTTCTGTTTAACGTATTAGGTACATACGTTTTAACCTTCGGACGATAACCACAAGCTGCCATTGATTTTAGTGAAACTATACAAAGTGACGAATTAATATGCAGAATAAACGTAAATTTCATTTTTTTAATAATATTAAATTGTCCCACCAAAACGTGCAGGTGTGAACGAAATGATTCGGTGTTAGAAGGTTTAATGTTGAAAGCCACCTGTTTTTTCTAATGACTCATCGGTAGTTATGTTGCGAATTCTCGTCGCTGAAGCCAGCTTTGCACACAGAACAAGGTTTGCAGTTTTGTGTGCTGTATTTCCCCAGTTCCACTTCATTCAACTCAATTTTGAAATTTGACGTTTAGTCTTCAACGATTACGGCATAACTCACCTGAGGTTTTCGCTATTGCTGTTGTACGTGCAACTGTAATTCAATGTCAACAAGGTTGATCAGGCTTTCTTCATGGTGCTTTATTCCTTCACCGACTCTCTATTAACGGTTTCTAGCACAATCTCCCGCTTAGATGTTTTCCATAGGATCATCCACTTGTGGATTCTTAAATGTGTTAAGTACCAATCACACCGTAATACATAAGATCTAAAACTACATAAGCTTTCTAGACAGGTTTTCTATACAGTACTGCGTATTTTGTTTCGCACTGTGCAAGTTAGCATACTGGTGCTCTAAAGTGTATCTTTCGGTTCACTCATCGAAATGATGCAGACTATCAGGTGGTTTGTGTAAACAAATAAACTTGAAAATAAACGATAACTTGAATTCCATTGTTCTGGAGCGCACAACAAAACTTGTATTTTCACCACCTTGTGCTTGCTTGGACATTCCTGATTATTGTGTCACCGCACTTGCATCATGTTTCAAATTATTCATATTTACTTCTGCTGTTTAATCCTAGAAAACTTGGTTATCTTGTGTACTCTATGTGCATTGTGTAACAGACTGCATTGGTCATCCGAAACGGTGTCAAAATCGAGGCTCCTGCCGAAGCTCTGGTGGTTGGGGATATCATTGAAGTTAAATGTGGAGATCGTGTTCCTGCTGACATCCGCGTTATTAACGCAAGCTCTTTCAAGGTGGGTTTTATTCGTAGTTGATCCGTTGTTGAAATGTTAAGTTGAGTAGCACGTTTTATTTTCAAATCACTCTCCAACGATCCTTTCTAAAGTTTTGGTCATATTATATTTCTTGAAACCACATTACTCGCTGTGGACATGTGGTGGACGTGAGTTCAGCGAAACTCGAAGTGCACTTCAGTTTTCTCCCCAACGTTTTCACGTCAGAACAATATTTTTCATACATTCTACTGAACCTCGTCTATGGCTGTGTAACTGCCGCGGAAAGTTTTCCAAACAATGTTTCCCTGTGTTTTGCCAACTACGAGTAATCTAGTACTTCTCAGTGAGACAGAGCGTCCGAGTGAAATGCTTTCACGCGTTGAAGTAGTAGATTGCCAGCTTTTCGAGATTTGACGCCGACTAATTTGTTCGGCGCGCTTGTCAAAAACATGTAACTTTTATTGCGAGCGTTGCCAGTGTCTTCCTATCGTCTTATTATACAAAGAATTATCCCGTTAATTAACCCCTAAAGAATCTTATTAACGGTGGCAAATGATTGATTATTAGAAACGCTTGGAAAAGCTTAAAGTCAAACTCAGACAAATAACCAAAATGGCTCTCCAACTCTCCAGGCCTTCCAGATTTCAATTGTCGTCAACGTCGCAGCTCTGTTTCTATCTACAATAGACAACTCCACGTGTTGTCAATTTTCTGAATAGTCTATCGCCAGATGTTACCTGGTTTCCGTTATCGGGATCGGTGCTCCGGAAACTGGACAATAGCACACATGCTTATACACCTTTTTGCTCTCTTCGATGAAATACTGCTTCGTTTTTGCACGGTCTCGATAGTGGTATCTAACAGTACCAAAGTCGCTACAAAGTAATTATTCACTGGACTAGTTCACGCCTCAAGTAACAGACTTGGTCATGGGTTATATTCATCTCAACTGGGCATTCTAACACGTTACAGTTGGGTGCATTATGTTTGCTCATTATTACGTAACCTGTATGTATGTTGCGTGTAGGCTATCGTGACGTAGATGGGATCGACAAAGGTGAAATTCGTGACTATGTTTGATAGTTGTGGCAGGTGTCTCTGAACTAACTCACGTTCTGTTAGAGTACTTAAATTGAACTTACATATCATCGGCAATCACAGCTGGACTAAAGGTGCCTTTACGGATAAAATCACCTGCACGCATTGCTCCGATTGCCCATCCACCCATCGCAACTTGTCATGTATGACACATTTGCCAGTGGTTCCACCGTCATTCTCTAGTACTAGCCTCAGGTTAACCAAAAAATGACACGTAATTCTTTTTCATACAGACGGTGTTTAGTTGCGATTTCACTTATTACTTTGTCATCATTCACAGTATATTTTATATGCAGAGTCCCCCTGTGGATGGTTCTCTTCATGAAGTACCACTCCCTAGAGGGGCCACTTTGGTTGGGTTCTGCGGAGCTTCTGTAAGAATTTAGAGCCAAAAGATATTACCACGGGCCACACTCAAAGCTCCAATTCGTTCCGATCCCTTTCCTAGAGAGACCACGGGGTTTAGCATCACATTTTTCTCCTAAAGTAGAAAACCGAATCCATGCGAGACAGTTGAGCCGATCATTATGCAGATAGTTCATGTGATCCTGTCCCGTTGGCGCCATTTTGTTGGACTTACGCGGACAAACGTCAATAGTTTACATTTCATACCCCAGGTAAACAGTGGATTGCGAACCCCACTTGACCTGCATCCCTATAAATTGCATGTGTCCTATGGGTACGCAATGTCTTAACCCTATATCACTTCCCTAGTGTAATTCGTAACTCCCGCCTGATAATTCATTGGCATACGTCAGATAAGGACAGCATACCAGAATCACTGGTATATTCGTGTTTCATAACTGGAGTCTCGTTTACAGTCATCTTTTTTTGTAGGTGGCAATATGCCAGAGGTTGAGACCGTTAGTTAACTAAAACAACTATAGCATTCCTAGTTTTTAGATAGAAGAAGGGGAGACTTAGAACTTATTTCACAACGACTCCGTTTTTAGTCTCAAACGTTCTACACAAGAGTGTCAAAATCTTGTCAACAAGCAACTGAGTTGCACATGAAAGTTGAGCAGCATCTGCAGGGCATTATCCTTCTACTTTGTTCTAAGATAGACTACTTATGTATCTTCTTCGAGGTCGCCGCTTCGTCGAATCTGCTGAACTTCCGCACATTAGTTGCTAAAATAACCTTCCGATGGGTGTAGACTGGCGTGGAATGATGTTAACAGTGGTACACCATTCAGCTGAATTAATGTGCTTCCAGGCTATCAGAATCAGTGCGCTGCTGTACTAATTCAGTTCTAGTCAACACATTTGGACCGTAGCCCTTTACCTGTATCAGTAGATGGAATGGACTTCCAGTCGAGGTCTTGCTTGTATCGGACTTGCCATTTTGTTAGTCTTTTGTTCTTTCATATTGTACGCTGATTCATGTATGTGGACACGGCTATTCCTTATAAGCATCCAAATCGGGAGTGGCCAGTTTGTGGTAGCCACTGAACTGCGTTCATGATGTTAGTTTTGCTGTTATTTCTGTCTGTTACGTCAAACAAGGACGGAACAGGTTGTAATTTAAGGGTATGACTGAGTTTCCTAAAAGTTTACATTAAAGGTGGTTCCCTGTGCGGATTTTTTTAAATCGATGTTAGAGAAAGGAACTCAAACTAAGGGTATGTTCTGACACTAGCGACAGCCAGTTTTTTTTGTCTAACGGTTTGTGATTTTCTGTGTACTCCAGGAGTTTGTTTCATGACCAAGGACACGTGCCGTTTATCTCACCGCTAAAAGTCAAGTTTCGATTTTTTGCGGTGTACAACTCTAAGTAAGATTGGCTCTTTACCGAGGTCTGTTTCCTCACATTCCAGTCATTACTTCCGTGTAAATACGTGTTCTCATGATCCCGAGTCCACTCGAGTACTGTGTGCACCTAAATATCTCGGTGGAACTGACACCGGATACCAATCAAACGGTCATGGTCTCGAACATCGCTTACTTCGACTGATCTTGTTGTGTATACCTGAACAACTCTGGCATTACCATCCGATCTCCATGCTATCCACTGTCTTTTGATAGCAAACGCCTTGAGATCTAACTGTGGAAACTATCCTTCTTTACAGTATAATTAATTTAATGTAACTGCTATATATTTCCCATTTTCTGCGCGTAGGTGGATAATTCGGCTCTGACGGGCGAATCGGAGCCACAGTCACGCACAGCCGAGTATACGAACGAGAATCCCTTGGAAACCAAAAACTTGGCTTTTTTCTCTACCAACGCGGTTGACGGTAAGCTACATTGGTATTGAAGTAACCTCGTCATGAACTCTTTGTTCATCGTAATAAGCGTTATTTATCAAAACCGTCATCAACTGGATAGTATCACTGACTTGTCAAGAAAGGACGTGGTTAGGGATCATGAGCACCTGACTTACTGTTTCGAATAAATTTCTGTATCTACCGTATATCAAGTTGGAGAGCATCGTGTTCATTCAGATCACTGAATGAAAGCGCTACCCATCAGTGCATCGCGGTCTCCGTTGTACTTCTTTCTGGACGTTTGCTAGGTTTTCTCCTCTTTTCATTCATCCTGAATGTTCACTGTTTCATTGAAAATCTATCCCTTTGAATTTGCACGGCGAATGACGATGATTCGAGCTAGACACTACCATTTGGTCGACCTTCTGGGTGATTTTATGTGCATGCCTGCTATATGGCTAGGCCGGCTGTAGTACGGTCGCCTCTGCTCACATCCTACCTGATATGATTATTTTAATTTTCACAGGATATAGGGCGTGTATATGTGGGGCAATACGAGCCAAGTATCTGCTCCCTCGGTATCAGTTGTCTTCGATCATTGTGTTGTGACAGGTTAATACGGATACCGTTTGCCATGTCTGTCAACGTACACGAATTTGTATGCGTTCGACTGTCGATCATTTTCAGAACACTTTGTCTTGGATTGATAACCGGGTTAATTCAAGCATGTGCTCTGACTATACTTTTCGAATCAGGACTGGCAACTTGCAACAATAGTGTCGTCGTATGAGCCAAAACTTGAGTGCCACAGCTAGGCGAACAGTACTGATGCTTTGCTCACGCGAGCTCATCCAAATTAAACTATATAGACGATCCATACAATGCACTTAAATTTTTCACTAACTAGTCCAAAGAAGAAGTGGATTGTTGCCAATGCATGGGGACAATTCCAATAGCGTGTACCTCTCCACTGATCTAAATTATTTTGAGTACAGCCGTCTAGTTTCGCGCTTCTATTACCACGGCCATCCCATCATTTATCCCGTGATTGCCTAGTAATTTCGCCAGTTTCATTCCTCATTGCGTTACTCTCAACTGCTCAAACTATCCACACCTATTGCTTGTTTACAACCTTTACTGTACTTCCCGCTCACTCAAAAGCAATGGGTGTAACCAGTTTGGTTCGTTTTTATGTGTCTATGCCATATCGTAAACACACACACACACTTGTCCGAACGCGTGCGTACGTGTGAACGCATGCGCACATTCTCCCTTAGATGTACAATCCCTGCTGTTTCTTGGTTTGGCATCGATCCTGATTGTTGAAAGACAGACAGACAAGAAATACACACACCCGTTTTTTGACTTCATCGGTCCAAATGGCCGACAACCGTCAACCAGTTTTGCATTGCCCACTCCGTCTAACCAACTCCCATCTCATGACGCGACCAGCCTCTCTTCCCAACCGTGTTGCTCTAACGTATTAGCCAACTGCGCAGCTTGCTACTCAGTTCGCGCGCTCTTGTTCGTTCCTTATACATTTGTCACTCCACATCGGTTCTCCGTTTGTAATGGGAGCCACTGGCGTGAATGTAAATCGATTCTCATGCGTCTTCATTGGTTAACCCTCACCGCCGTCGTTGACGTCGCACCTTTTCAAAAACTCGACAAGAATTATGGCTACCAACTGGCGAGTAGTGGCATTAATGCTATGTTCCCTTCCTCTTTTTAGCAAATACTAGCTTACATTCTTGGCGCCTCACAGGTATACATTGGGTGTTTTTTTAACGCACCCTATTTGCGGGACCGTGAATTCCCATGGACCAAGGCACGACAAAATAATACGTATTGAGAGTTAAAAGGATACCAGACCTCTGAACTACAGATATGCTCGGTTTTGTTTAAAAAACATATTATATACTACAGTAGCGCTCAGTGTCGTGCAGACTGTTTATTCTCGTGTGGGTTGTTTGTTGCGAGGATGAGGAAGAGACAGGAGTTGGGATTTGTGATCGTTAGTCCTAAACTTATCCCTAATGCTGTATGTCTTTCAGTCTGGTCGTTATCAAGTGTGTTTACGGAGTGCATTGACTTGTTTATGGACTGGTCTTTGATTCACAATTCGTTAAAATGTTGCAAAAGCTACCGTTTTGAAAAGGTGTGCTGATTGATTGTACACCCAGAAAACCCGTATCACGGTGTCGATAAAATGCCCGTTTGCTTATTGGCGCACATGCGCTTGCGTGTGTGTGTGTGTGTGTGTTGGGGGCTGAACCGTTTGGACATATGAGCGTAGATATGTAGCCAGCTCCAGCTGGAAAACTGGACCTGGTTTATAACCGTGCCTCGGTTGTTATCACTTGTTTTTGTTGTTGTTGCCGCTGTAAGCCAACAGTTTGCTTACTCACTCGGAATATGATCACAACAACGAGGGCCTGGATACGCATACTCAGACCGATTGTAGCGTAGTTTTCCAAAGCCACCTAACTAGAAGTGAAATTCGTGGTTGAGGTCGATCTGCCACGTGTTTTTGTCATTCTTCTCGTGTTAACATGTGAAGTATAGTCTGCGTAATTGGATTCGCATACCGATTTCGTCCGTATCTTTGTCATATCCATTAGAATTTGTGCATGACCACTGTGCCATTTGAATCACACGCAAGTCATACATTGATTATGCGCGCATATAGAGATTCGAACTGTATTCTCGGACGCTGTGATTCGTGCTACTGTTTATCAGTCACTAATAAGGCAAAGAAAGATTTTAAAAAAATATACCGAAATATCAACGCTCTTGCAGATGTAGGCACACAGTCAACTGTGGAATGCTGTCATGCCATACCCTACCGGCAACGCATCCGCTCCTCAATCTGGCAATCAGCGTCTTCTAACCGTACTTGATAGAGCGGTTAAACCTATTAGTTTGTGGCCACATAATCACGTGACAACCTTCAACTTTCCTTCAGCTACGGACAGCTGCATTCCACAGTCCACTGCGCTAAACGTTCCATTTTCAGTCGCATTACATGGCTCTACCAACGTACGGTGTGCATTACCTTAGCTATAGGGTACGAACTTCGTGCTTTCCAGCCACATTCCGAAACGCCATGACGCTACATGAATCAGACTAGTTGGTGAAGACGACTGTAGGTATCTGCTTAATGCGTTCTTTTTTAATGAAATCAGGATACAAATGTTACTTTGCTGTCTGCTGATTCGCACTGAGAATGATTTCGTTTTTACTGCAGCCGTATGTGTTTGCGTTTGTTCCGGAGTTTTGTTTGATTGGGTGTATATACTCGCGCACCTTGTGTTATTTTTAGACATACATTGAACGTGTTTGTGCTCGGGATAGATCAGTGAGTGGAACGTGAGCTGTCGCAATTTGGACCTAGGGTGCGAGCCTCAATTATCATTAATTCGCCTGTTAAGACCATCTGTGCTTCGGCAGATCATTTGTCAGCCGTATCCCTGTGACGTGAGTTCAACTTTTAACCACGTTTGTTCCACAGTGCCAATACCTTGTTGAATCCGACGTGGACAGTCAGATCGACCCTCGACTTGTTCGTAGAAAATGTTCTCTCTTACTGGTTCACTGCATTCAAGCAGACAAGGACTGATACAATCGTGGATTTAAACAAACTGAGACGTAGTAACGTGAAAAGAGGGCCCGTTGATTTATATGAGTAGTTTTGGACATCTAGAAGCATCAAGATGTGCTATAGATCCCTGCCAAACTCGATAGCTTTTTCATGTATCCTCGTTACTTCTACATTATTATCGGTCATTACTACTTCGTATTTTACACCCTTATACGCTGTCCATTAAAGCGCTCTTCATTTGATCAAAATACACAGTCGGTACGGGTGTTAATTGCTCCTACCTTTACAACCAGTCATTTCGACTACATTGTGTTGTCTCAAAGGTATACTTTCTGTTAACATCGTTTGACCGTGGATTACGCCCCGGTATGCTTCAGTAAGAAAATTCGGGCTGCACAATTACCTGCCATACGTTGACTATAGGTACACATCACGTCGAACGAAAAACTGAGACATATGCTATCAGACGCTTCGTGTGAGTGAATCAATACGCCCTGGATAGTCATCACCGGCATAAGTCACGGTACACCACGATATTAAGCAAATCACTTGTTTCTAGGGTAGCAATGTGATCGTAGTGGTTGTCTTGCATTCTGATCCGAGGTATTTTATATTTTCCCATTTGATTACGTTACACGTTTAACGGGATCGGTAAGGCAAAATCGTGTTCTTTTTTGCCGTCCACATCTTCAGTACATCATGGTAGCGTAACACTACTTCGTGCTTCACTTCGGATCTCTAGTGTTTCAATACTTGTCCGCTTGAAGCACTTCAGACAATCTCAGTTTTTGCACTTGGCACAGTGTGTTTATGATGGACTAATGAAACGATGACTCAGTCTGTTATTCATATGCATGGCTACGCCAGAATCAATTTGAGGCAACCAGACATGTTTTCGTAATGATGGGTTGTCTTTTCAACCCACACCGACCTGTCTTGTTTAGGATAACGAATAGACATTACTGTTGCACGATGCACATGGAAAGTTAATACAGAACTATGCCTCTTTGCAGACAACACAGTTTGACGATTGAAATGGCTGTTTTTGCAAATAATTCCGTGACCAGCGTCATTGCCGATTACATGCATTTTCCATTGAAGGGAGCACACTTTGTCGAGCAGTGAAAGAATGTGAATCTAACATTTATGCACTCGAAGGATGAGTCTTTAGTGTGGACGTGCAACTACAGTGTTAAAACTATTTACAGATTAATAATACTTGTTAGGCTAACAAAAAGATCCATCAAATGACTTCTCTAAATGTATCACGGCCAACTGACAAACCTATGTGGTGGCGAGTGACTGAATTAGTATACGATCTCGTTCGTACACTCTTTTCTCTGACCTATTGAGAAAGTAGCAATGGACTGATACACTTATGAAATGGGAATAGTTTGTGGTTTCAATAGAGCTTCCTCGGGTCAACTTGTTCTATGCGATGTAATACTTAAAAATGATAGAATTAGTCAGAATTGTACGGAAAACCGCATTACATTTGAGACAGCTTTTAGGCGATCTTGACAAGAACGTGCTGTCTTTTCCAAGCAGTGCACAGAAATCATGGGAAAACAGTAAAACACACGGGGAATACGGAACTCTAACAGTAAGTAAAGGGATACTGACTTTTTAACGGTCCGAATCTAAAGGCATAAAATGCTTAAAGATTTCGCCTCATCAGAAGCTGCTGCCAGATTAGGTGGCCAGGTAAAATTTTGAGACAAAATCCCACTCAGATGTACAGATGGAAGCCTCAGAATCTTCTAAAGAACTTTGAGAGGGAGACCTTAGTAGGCAGAACGATTATGTTGACATTGGTCTTTAAGAAGGAAAAACAAAACATCTTGATATCCAGAGATCTCCAGTGTGACGGAATGAGGAACAGGCTAGTTGGCCGATTCCATAGTGACAAACTGTCCCACAAAGTGATTGTTGATGCTTTACGTCCTCTCTTGTGACAGTTGAAGCTAATTCGTATCCCCAAATAGTTCTAAGTGGACGAACCGGACTAGTTTTGTTAACCAACGTAAATTGTGCTGTTTGTCAAATCTAGAGCTTTATAGTGTGGGCAAATTCTTATTCACTTAGAGTTTTACATGCTGGCCTACGTTTTACAGACTAATTCGTTGTCTAAGTCACGCTGTACAACTGTAATTTATTCTGGAATGCTACGTGTTAATCCATTTTCTTTTTCAGCTTAGTGTCTAGACCGATATGTCAATGCATTTTTACATCCTAGGTCAACCGCCATGAGCGGCCGGCTCGGAAGGAATTGTGATCCTTACTAATCAGTGTAGAGCCATTAGGTGAATGTTTTCTTGCTTAACTTCTTAACCATCCCGTATCCTCCTTGCTCGTGATACAACCCTTGCTTTGAATCGTGATGGCTACTTTGCTTTTTTAATCGATTGTTTTTCGATTCATTTGGCACACGCGTGCGTGCGACCGGCTCATTTTTTTGTCTGTGTACGCGCCCATCACATTCCCCTCAGTATCAGTGTACACGCGCACACACGCCTGTGTGTGCAACGCTGTACGTGTTTCGCTCGGCAGACATACGGTCCTGACCGTTGATCGCATACCCGATTCAATTTCATCACCCTTTCGTGACCAAATGACATACGTGATCAGTGATTCTGCCATCCGAATCAACGGGATCGAACTTTTAGCCTGTGACTGAACATAAATCGATCTACAGTGTCATAGGTGGTTGCACTTTTCCGCACAGAAACTTTGCTATTGGATCGACTTAATCTGAACTAGATCGCTTTTCTTGATGAATGTTCAGCATGGCAATCCAAACCAACTGAGCAACCTAAAAACAGTGCTTATCCCGATGATCTCTAAGAAAGCATGCCCCATTACAGTCCATAAATTAAAGATCCACAGCTTCCTGGTCGTGGCTCCAACATTATTTCCTCATTGTTTCTTCTTCCCTGTTTACTTTATGTTCTCTCTATTTCTGTCTAACTGTAGGAACTTGCCGTGGTATTGTGGTCAGCACTGGTGATCGGACAGTCATGGGTCGTATTGCAAATCTGGCCTCCGGATTGCAAGTTGGTCAGACGCCAATCAGCAAAGAGATCAGCCATTTCATCCACATTATTACTAGCGTGGCTGTGTTCCTTGGCGTTTCCTTTTTCCTTATCGCGTTCATTCAGGGTTATCATTGGTTGGATGCAGTGATCTTTCTGATCGGTATCATCGTGGCTAACGTACCTGAGGGCCTACTCGCCACCGTGACGGTAAGTTAGTCCAGGTATCTTGGTTGGTTATAAGTGCGCTGGATCACCTAGGTTCTGTATTTTGACTCAGCTCTCTTAAGTTCAGGTTGTGGTTGAACCCGGTTTGAATCGATCACATCTCATACCTCGTGCGTATGTTTGTTTAAGGCTTTTGAGTATGCAACTCCATGGTCTGGATTGATCCTAAACTCGGTAGATGGAAGTTATTTTATTTTGAACTAGGTTGATTACTTAGAACAATTCTTTTTTTCTCGCTTTAGATAAGTATACTTATGGGTTCGGTTATCTTTCTTGTTCTGTGACGAAGTTGAAGGCTTATCGTTTCCATGACGTGTGTTCTATTCATGCTCCAATTACTCTTCAGGTCTGTTTAACCTTGACGGCAAAACGCATGGCCAGTAAGAATTGTCTCGTCAAAAATCTGGAGGCCGTAGAAACTCTGGGCTCAACCAGCACTATCTGCTCAGACAAAACTGGTACCCTGACCCAAAACCGCATGACCGTGGCTCACATGTGGTTTGACAATAAAATCTTCGATGCGGACACCACGGATGATCAGTCGAGTGAGTGTTCTGTTCACACTAAATCTTCATATCTTCTTGATTTTCAAATTATCCCATAACCCTAGGTGTTCTGTGAGCGTTTATGTGCATTCTGTACTGATGGACAACCTGCAGATGTGATTGAAGCACCTTGTGTCGGAAAAGTCATGCCCCCGCTATCTTTTGTAGTCTTGTCATGTGACTGCCCTATCTACTCACTCACTGCAATGCACTCTGAAAGTTGCACATTAACTTGTTTGATCTTCTTTATACGCACAGAAAGTCTGTCTATATATTTCGGACAGAATGTTCCTGAGCCGGGTCCCTCTGCCGTTGCTTCTGTCCGTGCTTTGATTGACGTCCCATTGGTGTCGATGATGTGCAGCATGTCCCGGTGTGTACTGTACACAGGCTCGTCCATTGAATGTTTCCGTTTTTATCTTCTAGGTGTTGCTCTCACACGCACCCCCTTACAACTAGAGGATACACACATTGCCAAACAAACGCACAAAGCAGTGTTTGAATTGGGCGAAATTAGGGTCATCTAGTTTGGTTTAGGGTGCGGAGCGGTTAGATTCTGTCTACGTTGGATGTTTATTCACTGTATATAAACAACCCAGAAGATCCAGAGGAGAGAATCTTTTTTTCTATCACTAACGTTGGCTGCATCATTGACCCGGGATGGTCTATTACCCGTGAAGTTTTGGTCTCCCGGCCATAACCTAATTCTGTTGATACTTTTCCAACTAACAAGGGTGGAGTAAGAAGTGGTGAACTTTAGTTTTGTCCGGTAAGGTCGGTTTAATTGAGTAAAATGCGTTATAACACTACTGAACTCTGAGTCATTCATGCTACCTTAAATTAATTGTGTCGGTTTTTGAGGTTATACCGGGGTGCTGGTGATTGAATTTGGGGAGTTTCTCTTAAAATCTTTTTACATTAGTCGCCAACTACGATAAAAGCTCACCCAGCTGGATGGCACTGGCTCGCATTGCCATGCTGTGCAATCGGGCGGAGTTCAAAACGGGTGAGGAGAACAAACCGGTGCTTAAACGGGAATGTAACGGCGATGCGTCGGAGTCTGCGTTGCTCAAGTGCGTCGAACTCTCATTTGGTGGTGTCACGGAATATCGGCGTCAGAATCCGAAAGTGGCCGAGATCCCATTCAACTCTACCAATAAATACCAGGTACGTTCGTGATTTCTTTCCCCCCGCTTGTTGTATGCTGGCTGTTTGTATTATTGAACGGGACAAGTTGCTCCGACTGCATCTGAATGGAACCCTCAGTTGAATGTGAGAATGCTTCTATCCGTACGCTGAGGGTTGTTGTTGTGACCTGACAGCATTTGGACTTCGCGACTAATCAATAGAGCGTTAGTAATGTGTACTACCGAACACCAACCACATAGCCAATAGTTCGGACCGGGACTGCTCCGATCTTACTGTCCATTTTTAAATAACTTGACAGTATAAAGAGCCTTACGTGACTCAGTATGGCAATAACCGAGACATTTTCTTCTGTTTACTGCACACCATTTGAAAATCGACATGAACCATTGATATAATGCTGCTCATAGCGGGGTTGGTAGCGGTACCTAATTTGCGATGTTGAAGCCGAATATGATAAATATTTATATCGTGCTTCCCACCTAGAATGGCCACTTCTGGAACAACCAAAAATTGATCGACCTAATGGGCGAATGCTGTAAGGTGATGTTTTCCGAGGTGTATCCGAAAAACGGTCGCCGCAAGTGTTCGGAGAGTGACCGTTGAAACCCAACATCTGAAAGTGGGCACGGGTACGAGTTCCGGTCAGTTTTGTTTTACCGCATTCCTCCAGTCAGATTCAAAACAGTGAAGTAACTTGCTAAATGTTGGAACACATCCTTCGTTGTTCTCGAACAATCGTAGGTCGGGACTATGTCGTATGCCTATTGGGATTTTATGAATGCCACAAGAGACCACTTTTACGTCGGTAACTGATACTCTGCGCATGTTGACTCTAGAATTGCACGGAGAATAGGTTCTACAATGGATTGAATCCGAGTAGCCATGCTGTGGCGATGTTGGTGGTGATATTCAATCGTATGTCCAACTCGACTTTATGTTTGAATACACTAACATGTTTACTAAGTTCACCCTTTCTATCAAGCAACCTCAGTGTACAGATCTGTCATGTGAGTCGAAGGCTGTGCAGCTGTCCAGGGAAGCGAATGACATTGGCCTTTGGAATGAGTGATGGGGTTTTAAACCCAGGTTTTGTAGCCGTCACTCAATATTATCAATTACTTACTCGTTGAAACGAATCTATGTACTATAAGGATGACTAACTGCATCAGTGATCTTTGTAGGAACCTAGCCTGGTATCAGCTATCCGCGGTGTATTCTGCCCAAGGCTTTTTCCACAATCCATCAACTAAAACGACACATCCGTCCAAGAGGATTTCGGCAAAGTGCCTTAGAACTGGGATCTTGTCTCTCATGGAACATTGATTATCTCTAGGGATAGCATCACCAACGAACTGGTATTTTGAAGGTTCGGCCTCATCTTGGCATTATGATTTTTGTCGTTTGTGGCTCGAAGGAACTGAAACAGTTTTGGCGAGCTATCGGCAATATTTAATGATTAATCCAGTTGTTTTTTGTCCACTAAACTTGTTCATTTTTATCTAGGTGATAATCAGCAAACACTATGGTAGTCATTTAACATTAGTGATTTGGAGAGTGTCCGTAAGGTTCTAACCGCTTAGGACGCACTCACCAACTTTTAATCTGACTTCCTGTATATTCACCACCGTATGATCCGTGACATAAGCAAGTCTTCACCTACTATTTACACTCCTTTTTGTTTGTGTCCAGATTGCAAGTTAGTCTGTTAGCTGATATTTGAGTGGTAAAAGTGAATTCCCCAACGTTGATTAGATCGACTCCCGAGCCATAGAGATCTTCGGATAGATGCATATAAGATTGGAATTCGACGAGAAAGAATGGAAGTTTAACATTGTACAAAAATCTTGGGGCATGCGTGCATCGCGAGTATTTTTGACGTATGGGTTAACGCTACCTGCCGATTGTCTTGAGTAAGATATCAAGCGTTGAAGCTGGTTTATTTAGACGGTTATCGAGAATTCAAAAAGGTCTGTTATGTTCGATTTACAGTGGTACTGCTGTGAACTGAGCGAGGTCTTTGTCACAAGCATCAGTGAGAGTAAATTTGGGATTTTTGGTATGGTGGAAGAAATATAATGGGAATAAAAGCGTTGGGCCACTCGTAAAAACGAAAAATGGGGTTAATGTTAGTCATTAAGATTAAAATAGTTGAACGGAAACGGAACAAAACTTGTTGACACAATAGAGTGCTGTTTTTGGGAAGTAGGTTGCTATCACCTTGAAGGACAAAAGGGTATTTCACTTCCACGAACAGGTTACTTTGTGATTGTCCTAGCCGTTACAGCGGATCCTGGAAACATTGAATTGAAAGTCTTACACACAGGGCAATAGGATAACTTCGCGGGTAGTTAACCAATGTTCGCGAACTGCTAGCCTGACAGGAGCCCGTTTCCTCTCAGATGGTTGGTTTGTATATGTAGTTTTTAGAGTGTATATCATCCTCCAGCTTTGTTTCAAGCACTCTCAGTGCCCGACATTTTTTTAAAGTATATTGGAAGCCCACGGACATCTGTCGTAGCTGTACGTTTGTCTCAAGCTGATTATCAAGATTCGCGCTGTGGTTCCGAGTGTTAGTCGTGTTCTGTTGAAAGTGTACTTTCTCTTGTTGACGCCTTACCCGTTAGTTACCTGAGTTTTCACGTTGCCTAACTATACATTCTTAAACCAGCTTTCGGTCCATGAAACCAACGACGGTGACGACCGATATCTGATTGTCATGAAGGGCGCCCCGGAACGTATTTTGGACCGATGCAGCACCATCTTGCTCGACGGTAAAGAGTCTGTGATGAGTGATGCAATGCGCGACCAGTTCAACAACGCCTATTTGGAACTCGGTGGTATGGGCGAACGTGTTTTGGGCTTTTGTGATTTCCGTCTGCCAAAAGAAAGCTTTCCCAAGTAAGTCTCGCTGGGTAGTTCGCACGCATGCTGATGTGTATGCGTATATGTGTATGTTCATTCAACCTCTGGAGTCACCTAGATTGGGTTGGACATTCACTGTGGCTCGAGTGAATAATAACGTGTATTGGACTGTTGTTCTCGGATTCGGGAAGAATTTGAAACCGAGGTTGTTGGAAAGCTTTTGATTAATGTAGCTGGTGATGACATGAGTGTTTCACTGTTTACTGTAATTGATGCGTTTGATGTATGTGTAGACCTTCGATCGATAAACGTCAATGAAATGTATGAATGACATTGTGACGTATCATTGACTCCATGTGCACACCAAAATATAGGGGTTTCACGTTTGACGTGGAGAATCCGAACTTCCCCTTGACTACGATGCGGTTCGTGGGTCTCATGTCCATGATCGATCCGCCTCGTGCCGCCGTTCCAGATGCCGTGGCTAAATGTCGCTCGGCCGGCATCAAGGTCATCATGGTCACCGGAGATCATCCAATCACGGCCAAGGCGATAGCAAAAGGTGTGGGAATCATTTCGGAAGGAAACAAGACGGTAGAGGACATTGCTGCCGAGCGTGGTATTCCAGTTCGTCAGGTAAGTCAAACAGATACACATTCTAAGCCTGTCGTCATTTTACATCATAAATGGCTGGCCTAATCCCCTTACTTGTTCGTGTTTTCTGTTCTTTCAGGTTAATCCACGTGATGCGAATGCTTGCGTCATCCACGGTACTGATTTACGTGACATGACACCTGCGCAAATCGACGAAATTCTTACTAATCATGCGGAGATTGTGTTTGCTCGCACCAGCCCACAGCAGAAGCTTATCATTGTTGAAGGGTGTCAGCGACAAGGTGCTATTGTGGCTGTGACCGGAGACGGAGTGAACGACAGTCCGGCGCTGAAGCAGGCGGATATTGGTTAGTTAACTCTTACTGCATACCACTTACACGTGATCGCAGTTTGAGTATAGACAATTGTTTTTAGTAATTAGATCCCCTCCTTAACTTTCCTCATTTTTTGTGTAGGTCTTTCTTTTTCTTCGTAGCTACATAGCAGTTGGGCGTCAGCGCGAGCGTAATGTGTTCATCATCATCATCATAGACAGCAATACATCAGTGGTTCACACTGATGCTTAACTGCCACACAACCATGAAGAAGAA